>OY757021.1:99466704-99654199 GCA_963580285.1 Lucinisca nassula | reverse complement strand
AACCCTATTGGTATCATTGGGCAGCAGGGATTTAGATGTCGTTTCATCTCAATGTCGGGTTAAAGTCCCACAAAATTGGAAGCAACGTCTCCAAAATGACCTAAATAGTGTTGACGGGGACGTAAAAGCTCAAATCAAATAAACAAAAACTTTTGTAGCGGACCCCTTCAGAAGCTCATGTTTACATGTGGCATCATCAAATGCGTCCTTCTGCATACACAGTTCGCCAACAAAACGGGCCTCCGTGGCCTAATGGATAAGAGCGCTGACTCTTAGTCATTAGGTCTCTCACCGCCGTGGGTTCGAGCCTCGCTCGGGTCACGTGTGAGACGCCAAGTTCTGCAACGGAAGGTCAGGTGGTTTTTCTCCGGGTACTCCGGTTTTCGCCCACCTATGATTACCGAACGGCTCGATATGAGTGAAATAATCTTGAAAGGGCCGTAAAACCCAAACCAAAAAAAAAAAAAAAAAAAAAGTTCGCCAACAAATAGCTGGCAGTGACGTAGCTGACTATTTGAGCTATTTTACCGTTAGCCCCATAAGCTTTGTATTGTTCAGAACAAAAACAAGTCGTGACGTCACTGTCAACTATTCCTCGACGGACAGTACTGTCCGTCGAGAACAAAAACAAGTCGTGACGTCACTGTCAACTATTCCTCGACGGACAGTACAAGTCGTGACGTCACTGTCAACTATTCCTCGACGGACAGTACTGTCCGTCGAGGAATAGTTGACAGTGACGTCACGACTTGTTTTTGTTCTGAACAATGCAAGGCTTATGGGGCTAACGGTAAAATAACTCAAATAGTCAGCTACGTCACTGCCAGCTATTTGTTTGCGACCTATACGTTGATCGCGGTGTTCAGTGGGAAAATGTTTACGTCATATTTGTATACTTAGAAAAATTTTATAAATACAGTACCGAAAAAATGAAAAACAATCAGTGTTTTTTTTTTGTTTTTTTTTTTAAATTTACTGTCTTGAAATTATTGTGTTGCATTATATTTCTTAACAACAGCAGTGAATCCAAAATGGCGGTAATATTTTTGTTTGCCCACGGGGTATATGAAAATAATTGCCCTTCCGCTGTCCAGTCAAGAACCTGGAAATTTATTTGCAGTATATTCTAACACAGCGCGACTGTATAGGGAATGGAAAATAACTTGTTTTATTCTGCAACAAATCACACCTCGGAAGAGCGTGACGAGTGACGTCATTAAAAACTGCCAATTTATGACGTCACTAGTCGATTTCCTTGACGCTAGACGGTGTAACGCCATTTTCTCGCATCGATAACGTAAGAAAAGGATATAAATGCATGTGTTTCAGTCGATAATTTTTGCGGAATTTCTTCTAACAATGGCGAAAGGTTGTGAGATTTTGAAGGAAACAACAACCTATTGCCGATTTTCAGCGTGTTAGACTCGAAATAGATCAGCTCTAGTCTGTGATTTGTTGAGTAATAACAAGTCGGTCCATTTTAAGTAGAAAAAATCACGCGCGCTAGGCGCCCGTGATTTGATCTACTTTACAACTGACCTCCAAACTGTGATTTAGTACTCAACAAATCACAGTTAGAGCTGATCTATTTCTTAAACAAAGGAGTTTGAATGAACACAAAGGGCTGTCACGGAAGGCGTCATGATGATGCGCGCCAGTTTTGTTTTTGTATGATTTGAAGTTTAACGTCCCCGTCAACACTGTAAGGGTCATTTTGGAGACGTCGCTTTCAATTTTGCCCGACAGTGAGATGAAATGACATCTCAAGGCCTACCGCACAATGAAACCAATAGGGTTTATAAACATGGACGGGCCGATTCGCACCGCATTGCCTGGGCAGGCCTAGATCCTCTAAGCGGTTTACAAGTACTCGTGTGCGGGTCAGTTTCAGCTCTGCGTGGAAGCATCATGCAGTCCATCTATTTCTTCAAACCCCGATGGGCGAAACCATGTGTTATTACACATGTGGTCATATGATGTTTATTATACGACGTTATCCACTAAGTAACAGCGACGTCATAGGATAATAAATTCTTGCACACCAGATAATTTAATACATAGTTTTAGCTTGGAATAGAAATTCTGTTCTTACCCTGCTGTTCTTACCCAAAATCGAACATTCTTGCGTGTTTGGTAAATGCACTAGTTGAATACGACCTCGTTATGCGTCGTCGTTAAGGTAGACGCCAAAACACGTTACGTGACGTCACTAAACATCACTGTAGTGTCATCGCGGTATGACGGACGTCGGCAACAGAAGTAAAAGAAAAAGAATCCTACATGGGTGTGACCGGTGGATAGAAAATTTGTCCCTCGGGATCACTTTCCGGCAAGCCGCGTGATGCCTAACAGTGACCCTCGGGACGGATTTTTCCATCCACCCCTCACATCCATGTAAGATTCTTATATTCTTGCACACCAGATAAGGAAATCCATAGTTTTAGCTTGGGATAGAAATTCTGTTCTATCCCTTGTGTTCTTACCCAAACTCGAATATTCTCGCGTGTTTGATAAATGCACTGGTTGAATACGACGCCATATGCGCCATCGTTAAGGTTGAAGTCACAGCACGTAACGTGACGTCACTAAATATTCATGTAGTGTTATCACAATATGGCGGACGTCGGTGGCAGTACTGCAGCATTAAAATTCGCGCTAAGAATGGAAGATATGCAAGAAAAAGAATCCTATATGGGTGTGAGGGGTAGTTATAAAAATCTGTCTCTCGGGATCTCTGTCCGGCATCACTTGGCAAGCCTCGTGATGCCGGAAAGTGACCCTTGGGACGGATATTTTCATCCACCCCCACACCCATATAAGATTCTTATATTATACGCAATGCAGGTAACTCGTTTTAACCAATATATACCTGTAAATAGTGTAGAGTCTGATCAGACGCCATCGCTGCGTACCTTATGCGAAGCTTCATCATTTTATATGATTCTTTGATTTGAGGTTTAACGTCTCCGTCAACAATGAATAGGTCATTTTGGAGACGTTGCTTCCAGTTCTGTGGGACGTTTACCCGACGTTGAGATGAAATGACATCTCAAGCCCTGTCACCCTAAGAAACCAATAGGGTTATAAGCATGGACGGTCGGACTCGCACCGCTTTACCTGGGTAGGCTTAGATCCTCAAAGCGGTTTACCAGTACTCATGTGCAGTCGGTTTCAGCTCTGCGTGGAAGCATCGTGCAGCCAATTTATTTCTTCAAGCCCCAACGGGCGGGGGCCGCGAAGCTTCATCATGCAGTCAGGGAAAACTGTATTGTACAGGCTGATATGAGACCGAAGGCTTCCGCGCAGTTTTATCAGAGTCTTGCCTGTAACACACAAACCGGAGTAACAAACGCGCATTTATATTTACCGTATAGTTTATATTTACGTTTTTGAGTGGATTGTTTGTCAGTCGACCAAACGTTACTCATAACAGAAGCTCTACAGTGCTGATGGCCCCCGCCCATCGGAGCTTGGAGAAATAGATTGGGCTGCACGATGCTTTCACACAGACTGAAACCGATCGCACACGAGTCCTGGTAAACCGCTTTGAGGATCTAAGCCTGCGAAGGCAAAGCGATGCGAGTTGGACCGTCCTTTTGGTTTGATTGGGCGGCAGGGCTCGAGAAGTCATTTCATCTCCATATCGGGTAAAAGCCTTACGAAATTGGAAGCAGCGTCTCCAAATGACCTAAGTAGTGTTGACGGGGACGTAAAACTTCAATTCAAACTAACAAACACGTTCAACAGTGCTGATGTCCACGTGACTCTCACTGGTTTGTAGTTGTAGGAAATCCAGGTAACGGTTATTTATAGAATATAGACGCAATATTGTTATCGCTGTGAGATCAGAGTGTGCATATTATGAGGATTGTTTATAGAATCTGGATCCGCGAAAGAATGTTGCCGACTCCGACAGGTATCGAACCCGCGTTCTCCCGATCACCAGTCGTGATATATGTCGAAATTTGGCTGTCCAACCGAGTTCATAGCAATGTTGAGGCAGTTCAACGATGGTATGCTTGCCCGGGTGCAAAATGATGATCAGTTTTCTGATCCATTCCCTGTGACAAATGGAGTCAAGCAAGACTGTGTACTAACCCCAACGGTTTTCAGTATGTTGTTCTCTGCAAAGCTCACAAATGCTTTCCAGGAGGGTGACAATGGTATACCTATTAGACATCGTTTTGATGGGAAGCTTTCCAACCTTAGAAAGTTGCAAGCGAAAACTAAGGTGCTAGATGAGTTCCTCTTTGCTGACGACATGGCAAAGGGTGCCCCGACAGAAGAGAAGATGCAAAAAGGTGTTTATCAAATGGGCCCCGCCAAGCGATTTTGGTACTTATCGCCTATGCGAGCAGCGAAGGTTCAGGCGAGCCTGCGCATCCGCCGTCTCGCCAGAACCTTCGCTGCTCGCTCATACAAGCAGTGAATCAAGAGGAACCTTCAGACAGAAAGCCATATCCCTGGCCTCTCTGGATGGCTGGGCATGCGCAGTTAAAACTTGTTATGACGGAATGCTCGAAGACCCAAATTCGCTTGGCGGGGCTCAAATATCTGAATCCTGTGACAGCTATGACCGCTCAATCAGCATCAAAATGACTGAAGTGGTTTATCATGTGTTCACGGAGATGATGCACTGATGAGTTAGGAGGCCTTCATGCAGACTGAACAAATTATTGGTCTAAATCGCGACAGAAGTAAGGGCGAGGATTGTGGCCACGTAAAATCGATTTAAGCCCCCCGGTGGAAATATTTCCACTGACCGTTCTTAGGCGGGTCTTCTGTGGCGGTTTATTTATGTTGTTGTTTGTTACTTACTGTGTGTATCACTTGTGTCTTTTTATTTTGGATGGCCATATGACCATTTTGTGGGAAAGTGACTGTCCTTATAGCCTTAGGTTTCCATTATGGTCTGGTCGCTTAATGTTTGTGTTTCTTTCCCTTTGGTGTCTTTGATGGGTGGAGTAAGTTAAATGTATCGATTCCTTCCCATTTGTTTTACTTCTACTTTACTTATCAACCAGCACCCGAAAAACTTTACAAGGAGCCTACCATTACAATGAAAGGTCAAAGACTGCAAGTTGTAGACAAGTTCACATACCTTTCAAGCACATTGTCAAGAGTCATGCACATTGATGATGAAGTCAATGCCAGGATTGCAAAAGATAATGCAGCATTTGGCCGACTACGTGGTAGTGGTTGGGATCGAAGTGGAATTCGGCTTGACACAAGGCTGAAAGTCTACAGAGCTATGGTGCTGCCAACAATATTATACGCATGCGAAACATGGACAGTTTACCAAAAGCACGCCAAAAGACTGGACCGTTTCCCAAAAGCTGTCTCAGATAAGTTTTAAAGATTATGTGGCAAGACAGAATTCCAGACACAGAAATCCTGAAAAGGACAGGGATACAGAGTGTACATGCTCTTCTGAAAATGGTACAGTTAAGATGGACAGGCCATGTTACCAGGATACATGAGGAAATAGTCTAAGGAGAACTAGCAATGGACAAGCGTTCCCGTGGTGGTCAGAAGAAGAGATACAAGATCACCCTCAAAGCCTCCCTCAATGGCTTCAACATACCAACGGGGTCGTGGGAAGAAATTGCACAGGACCGAGCAAAGTAGCAGAGGTGCCGGTGAATATGTCGCAAAAAGAATCAGCTAAGCCGAGGAGAAACGTGCAAAGCGCAAAGCCAGAGCTGAGGCAGCACAACAGAGGTGTCTTTCTCTGACCCCAGTTTAATGGTAGAATCACTAATCAGTCATCTTTGAACATACAAATTGTAGCGTTTCTCGCATGTGATTAAGACTGGTCATTGTGAGAATGACAGACAAACTATAAGTCACGTGGTTAGTAAGAGGGGCAAGCTTCTGTAGTTAGTAAGTTTGGGCCGAATGACAAGCAGTCGACGAAAATAAAAAGTGTTGCTTATCTTCAAAACCTCGAATAAACTCGTGTTTTTTTTGTTGATGTTTTACGTCCTCGTTAACACTATTTAGGTCATTTTGGAGACGTTTCTTCCGATTTTGTGGAACTTTTACCCGACATTGAGATGTAATGACATCTCAAGCCATACCACCGAAAGAGACCGCTAGGGCTTAAGGAGAGGTCCGAATCGCACCACTTTTTCTGAGTAGGCTTATACATTCTAAGCGGTTTACCAGTACTCAAGTTCGGTTGCAGCTGTGCGGGTAACGCAATGCAGCCCAATCTAGTCTCCAAGCTCCGATGGGCGGGGGCGCTCTGAGCTCGTGTACTGGGTCATTTACAAACAATGTAGACCCAGATCAAACGCCACAGAACACGGCGTCTGATCAGGGCCCAAATGTTGCTTAAAAAACACCCACCATTGCTATCAATGTTTTGATAACACAGAGCAACTCATAATATCTACAAAATATACTCATCCAAAATTAGCCTGAGCCACAACATTTTGTTTGTTGGAGTACGTGATTAAAAGAATCTGTCTCTTAGTCTCCGTCCACCCTAATCACAATCGGCCCACCAGTGCTATCTGCGCTTTGATAACACAGAACAGCTTATAATATTTACAAAAAATATACTCGAAGAAAAATTGTGTAACCCAAATCAGCTTGAGCCACAACATTTGTATTTTGGAGTACATGATTAAAAGAATCTTTCTCTTAGTCCCCGTCCAGTCGAATCACAATCGACCCGCCTTTGATAACACCATCACTTGAACAAGTCCGTGAACGAAATACCCTCTTAAACCCTTCTTTATATAGAGAAAACTGGGGTTTACGGGGGTATACATTATGTTCCTTATTTCTGCCCCAAGACATAGGTTTTGGGTACTCGTTAGAACCACCTCAATGAGGCGGTTCTAACGAGCACCCACAACTTATGTTTTCTGTAAAAATAAGAAAAATGTCCCGGATTTTCACTAGAAAAGTATCCATTTTAGAGATGTGAAAAATGCACAATGTTGCACGGGTGTGTTATCCTAATGCAGAGCAACTCATACTATTTACCAAATATACTCATAGAAGATTGTGTAAACCAAATAAGCCAAATAAGAGTATATGATTAGAATATATTCGATGTAGGCGTTTTCAACTAGAGGGATGCCCACGACTCATCACTATAACAAGTTCGTGAAACGAAGACCCCACTAAACACCACTTTTATAGAGAAAAGTGGGATTTACGGGGTATACTTTATCTGCCTTATTTTTGCTCAAAAACATAGATTGTGGATACTCGTTAGAACCGCCACAATAAGGCGGTTCTAACGAGTACCCACAATCCATGTAAGAAAGATTTTATCTTTTGTATACAAAAATTGTGATTTCTGACACCATGTTGGGCGCCATACATAAGTTCACACGGACATGTTCCTAATAGAGGCTAAGCCATGATCTAAAAAAATATTGTTGTTTTGTCGTTGTAAGGAATGTCTGTAAAAGGTTGACTCGTACGTGCAAATTGTAAACTTTTCCATCTTTTATTTAATTTATAAGGACAAAACCTCTATTGGTGCTGGAGTCCACATTACTATCACTGATTTGTAGGAAATCCGTGTAATTTAATTATAGAGTTTTACCGCGGTGCGTACATCACGAAAACACGCCTATATTATTTTGACCCCCTTGAACCCCACTTTTATATAGTAAAACTGGGGTTTGCAGTGGTAAACCTTATTTTTCTTATTTCTGGTCTAAAATATAGATTATGGGTACTCGTTAGAACCGCCTAGGTGAGGCGGTTCTAACAAGTACCAATAATCTATATTTTGAGCAGAAATAAGAAAATAATGGCGATTTTTCATCTTACAATTTTCATTTTTTCGGAGATAAAGGCTACAATGAATTTGAATAGGCGTGTTTTCGTAATGAAAGGGTTATCTGTAGCATCTGTAGCATCTATAGAATCATTGGTTGGGCTTGGAAAACAGTGTAAACCGAGATCAGACGCCACAGAACGCGGCGTCTGATCAGGGTCTACACTGTTGGCTTACAGTACAGGAATTTAAGGGTCAGACGGCGAAAACACAGCGTCCGATCAGGGTCTCCATGGTTTGCTTACAGTACAATAAACGAAACAGTCTATGTTCCCGTTCAGGCCCATTATTCTCAATCTAGACTCGCCCCACCAGTACTCTCAGTGCTTTGATCATTAACAACTTAATTGATTGTTTCAGCAACATTTTTTGTATTATTAACGGTTGAGTGCATTGAAAATGCCCTGATTATGCAAAAATGTCCTAGGCCCCTTGCTAGCATATTGTTTTATTATGGCAAATATGCTAATTATTTGGCTGGAAAAATGTGGAAAGCTGATCACATTTTCCGGCAAAAATACAAGGAAATTTGATATTGTACTTGCTAGAGCCTTTGCAATTTAACCAATAATGGCAATCCTCCGAACATCTGGTCCCTGTCTGGCAGAACATTTTGCAAATCATGTCAAGATGATGGTAACGTTTGCTGAATATCCGTTTACAGCTTGTTAACAAGTCCGTGTAATGAACACCCCCTAAACACCAATTTATATAGAGTAAAGGTATAGATTATTTTTCTTATTTGTGCTCCAAGATATATGTTGTGGGTACTCGTTAGAACCGCCTCGATGAGGCGGTTCTAACGAGTTCCCACAACCTATGTTTTAAGTAGAAATAAGAAAAAAAAATATCACGAATTTTCATCAGAAAATTAAACGGTTTGGAGATATGAAAGAATGCACTCTGTCGCACGGACATGTTATTGTAATGGAACTATTTTTTGAATGTTTTATTTTCAGATTGCTCCGACGTACCTTCATCAACGTCTGGTATTTACATTATTTCCCCATCGGGTACAAATTTCTCTTTCCACGTCTACTGCCAGTTCGACGATAATGACAACTGGCTCGTCTTTCAACGCCGCCTGGATGGAACTGTCGACTTCTACCGTAATTGGAATGATTACAAAAACGGTTTCGGCCAATTAGACGGAGAGTTTTGGCTTGGAAATGAAAAACTGAACTTAATCACGACACACAAAAACTATATGTTGAAGATAGATATGTGGGACTGGAGTCTTAGCAGCGTCGGGGATGGCCTCGGTAACCACTTTTATGCTGAGAGCAACTATTTTTATGTCGATAGTGAACGTGAATTCTATCGCTTGCATGTGCCAAATGGTTTCTACGACTATAGTGGATTTGGTGGAAGTGGTTTGCGCGTGCATGCTGGGCCATTTATGACGTATGACAAGCATCACTCTGACATGCGTACTAATTGCGCCCAGTTGTTCCACACGGGTTGGTGGTTCAAAACATGCGTTCGCAATGCAAACCTGAATGGGAAATATTATGAAGGTGGGTACGCAGTTCCAGAGAATCGTACGCGCGCGCAAGATGGCATATTCTGGAGAAATATTCCAAGATCTTTAAAAAAAGTTGAAATGAAACTTAAAAGAGTACGCTAATTCATATATATATGTGTGATTGATTCGACCCAGATTTCTACATAAACAATTTAATGCCTGCCTTACGCTCTCCGGCTAATTTTGGGATTTTTTCTCAGAAGAAGACATTTTGAAATCTTTTTCTTATTTTACGCAGAAAAATCTGAAGACAATTTGCATTAATTGCCACATTACAAAAACACCCCTATACAAATACGATGTAAACTTTACCGTCGAAAAATCTTAATTTTTAAGATGAAAAATTTAGATATTTTCTTATTTCTGCTCAAAATATAGATTGTGGGTACCCGTTAGAACCGCCTCATCGAGGCGGTTCTAACGAGTACCCACAATCTATATTTTAGAGCAGAAATAAGAAAAATAAGTCATACCCATGTAACCCCCATTTTTACTATATAAAAGTGGGGTTCAAGAGGGTCAAAATTATATAAACGTGTTTTCGTGATGAAAAAAGAGAGAAAAATATCAACAACCTGTCGTCTGCTGAATTAACCCAGAGAGTGGAAAAAGTTTACATTATTGACAACACAAAAAAGGAGATACTGCATCTGACGGTTTATTTCCCTGCTGAATCTTTCAGAAATATTTTTGTATACAACATGAATTGACTTTTAAAGTTACCAGTAGACGACAAAGCAGACGACAGTTGTTGTGATTAGCATGCTGTGGGATAATAGTAATCTTTTATTGTGTAGCAGACACGATTTGTTTGTGGCTATGAGAAAAAGTGTCCGCTCTAGGACACAAAGGGAGATTAGTGAGGGCTCTAAGGGAGATTAGTTTGTACTGGTTGTGTCCCCCTCATGAAATAAAGTCTTTATTATCACTTTATTAACTTTTGGCCATGACTGGATTATTAGACCTTTTGCTTCAATGATCATTACGATAAAACACCCTTGCGACATAGTGCATTTTTTTCACATCTCCAAAATGGCTACTTTTCTGATGACAATCCCTGATATTTTTCTTTTTAATACTGCAAACATAGGTTGTGGGTGCTCGTTAGAACCGCCTCATTGAGGCGGTTCTAACGAATACCCACAATCTATGTCTTGGAGCATAAATAAGAAAAATAATGTATAGCCCCGTAAACCCCAGTTTTCTCTATATAAAGTGAGGTTTAGGGGGTGGTTTGTTTCGCGGACTTGTTCATGTGATGATTGATTAGCACATCATGTTAACAAGTCCATGTAATGAACACTGTAAACCCCACTTTATATAGCATCATAAATGAGGGTTTACATGGGGTTTTAACTATGCTCTAAAACATAGATTGTGGGTACTCGTCAGAACCGCTACAATCTATGTTTGGTCGCCCCAAACAATCGGGGCTTGAAGAAATAGATTTGGCATGTGCGGCCCTCTTCAGCTCTGTGTGGAGGCATCATGCAGATGATTCCACGCAGAGCTGAAACCAGTCGCACATGACTACTGGTAAACAACTGAGGGGTCTAAGCCTGTCCAGGCAAAATGTGCGAGTCGGACTGTCCCAACATATTAACCCTTTTAGTTTGTTTGGGCGGCAGAGATTGAGATGTCATTTCATCTTAAGATTGGGTGAAAGTTTCACAAAATTGGAAGCAACGTCTCCGAAATAACCTAAATAGTGTTGACGGGGACGTAAAATCTCAATTCAACAACAACAAGAACAGCAATCTATGGTTGGACCAGAAATAAGAGATAGAGAAAAAAGGAAGAGTGAAAAAAAAAAAAAGAAATCATCTGAAGAGGTATGGAAGACGTCTGTTGGGACACTAAACGTCCAACATCCCTAAGTATCCGACAAACTCTAAATTTTTCGGGAAGCTGTTGAAAACGGTGGGTAGTGATCAATCAAGTTAAATTTTGAATATTTCACAATATCTTTTTTCGCGAAATTTTATGATTGAAATTTCGCGAAAAAGATATTGTGAAATATTCAAAATTTAACTTGGATGTTTTTTTTCTTTTCGGACACTTAGGGATGACCCAAGCACCCCTAAATGCCCGATATCCCTAAATGTCCGACAACATGATAATTAACTTAGCAAAAGTAATACTTTTTATCATACACAGGACAAATTAATGTTAAACCTATGTTAAAAAGTTGATCTTCGGAAAAAAAGCATTATAATAACGGCCCCCGCCCATATGGGCTTGAAGAAATATATGGGCTGCACGATGCTTCCACGAAGAGCTGAATCCGGTCCGCACACTAGTACTGGTAAACCGCTAAGATGATCTAAGCCTGTCCAGGAACCGCGGTGCGAGGCGGACCGTCCATGCTAATAAACCATATTGGTTTCATTGGGTGACAAGGCTTGAGATGTCATTTCATCTCAATGTCGGGTAAAAGTCCCACAAAATTGGAAGCAACGTCTCCAAAATGACCTTTACAGTGTTGACGGGGACGTTAAACCTCAAATCAAACAAAGAAACAAAAGGGATCCCAAAATGTCTGCCATCCCTAAATGTTCGCAAGCAGGACAAGAGCTTAGGAAATATTTCTAATCACTAATTATTAATCATGATTATATAAAAGACAAAATAACATTAAACCTAAGTTTAAAATGTCTTACTTCGGAAATAAACATCTTGATAAAGAATCCCAATATGTCCGTCGTCCTTCAATGACCCCTAGCATATGTAACTTAGAAATAGTACTTGTTATGTTCACGGTCATTTTCGGATACCGGGCATACTGGGATCCCTTATTAAGATACTTATTTCCGGAGGTCAACTTTTTTAACATACGATTAACGTGTATTTGTCTTTTTATATAATGATAATTGATTATAAAATTTGTTTAAAAGTATTTCTCAGTTAATTTTCATGTAGTCGGACATTTAGGGATGGCGGACATTTAGGAATGCCCTAAATGTCCGACAAAAAAACTCAAGTTAAATTTTAAATATTTTACAATAAACTTTCCCGAAATTTTCACTTAATATGTCATAATTGATCATTCCACATCGTTTTCAACAGCTTCCGTCCAAAAGCCGTATGTCGGACACTTAGGGATACCGGACGTTTAGGGAGCCTACAGACGGCGTTTTAGAACACCATTGCGAAAACACGCTTATACAAAAACATTGTAAACTTTACCTCCGAATTTTTTTTTTCTTATTTCTGTTCCAAGACATAGGTTGTGGGTATTCGTTAGAAGCGCCTCAATGAGGCGGTTCTAACGAAAACCCACAACCTATGTTTGCAGTACAAATAAGAAAAATATAACGGATTTTCATCTGAAAAATATCCATTTATGCAATATGTCAGACGGGTGTGTTATTGTAATGGTAGGTTGAGCCCCGCCAAGCGAATTTGTGTTTTCGAGCATTCCGTCATGACAAATTTTAAATGCGCTTGCCCAGCCATTCAGAGGGGCCAGGGATATTGCTTTCTGTCTGAAGGTTCCTCTTGATTCACTGCTTGTATGAGCGAGCAGTGAAGGTTCTGGCGAGACTGCGCGGATGCGCAGGCTCGCCTGAACCTTCGCTGCTCGCATAGGCGATAAGTACCAAAATCGCTTGACGGGGCCCAAATAGTTTTGGGGCAGTTTCGTTCAACCCATAAGCCCCAGTATTTCAAACCAACGATACAGATCTAGATCAGACACCGCAGTCTTTGATATCTGGGTGCCGCCAGCATTCCAACAGATGACCTTGTTCCCCCAGCTAGACACTGTAGAGTCGGCCCCCACCCATCGAGGCTTGTAGAAATAGATGAGCTGCATGATGCTTCCACGCAGAGCTGAAACCGACTGCACACGAGTACCGGTAAACCGCTTAGAGGATCTAAGCCTGCCTTTGTCAAGTCGAACCGTCCATGCTAATAAACCCTATTGGTTTCGTTGGGCGTCATGGGCGACAGGGCTTGAGGTGAAATTTCATCTCAATGTCATGTAAAAGTCCCACAAAATTGGAAGCAACGTCACCAAAATGGCCTGCACAATGTTGACGGGGACGTTAAACCTCAAAACAAACAAGACACTCTAGAAATGACCATTCGTTGACGTTTCAGACCTTTACTGCAAGAACTGACATTTATGATCAGAGTCTGCCCTGTTTTCCAGTATACCAACATATGGGATCTGGACATGCTTTACAGATAATTCCCTTTACTTTGTGCTCTGACGTCACTGCGACGACAATTAACAGGTTCCCGGAGTCTGTAGGTGGTGAAGGGATAGTCACGTGGACGAAAGCAGGCGGAAAGGGATAGAAGTGAAGACAATAATCAGGAGTTGATACTTACACCGCCCATCCAAGACAGCAAAGGGAGATGTTGAAAATTTGAAAAGTTAACGACGGCCGACGGACAACCGGCCACGGCATTAGCTAAATAAATTTTGTAGTTTAAACGACATATTTTTGTTTTCTGTTCTGTTCTAGATTTATTGTTTTAAATTTCACCCTACTTTTTCAGAGTGGAACAGAAAACAAGAAATACGTCGTTTAAACGACATATTTCTTTTTTCTGTCCCATTCTAATTTCTTTGTTATAAATTCCACGCTGTGACTCGTTTAAACGACATATTTTTGTTTTTTTGTTCCATTCTAATTTAATTGTTTTTAATTCCACCCTACCTTTCTCCGAGTGGAAAAGAAAACAAGAAAATGACATATCATCACGAAAACACATGATTTTGACCCCCTATAACCCCACTTTTATATAGTAAAACTGGGGTTTGCAGGGGTATACATTATTTGCCTTATTCCTGCTCTAATACATAGGTTGTGGGTACTCGTTAGAACCGCCTCAGCGAGGCGGTTCTAACGAGTACCCATCACCTTTGTTTCGAGCAGAAATAAGAAAAAAAAATCGCAATTTTTCATCAGAAAATTCTCATTTTTTGAGGTAAAATTTTCAATATATTTAGATATATGTGTTTTCGTAATATTATATCTTTTAAACGGCAAATTTATTGTTTTCTTTTCTGCTCTAATTTTATTGTTTTATTTGTTGTTCGGCCAGATACTGGAACAGAAATGTCCCTTTCCGGGTTCCGTAAGTTTTGCACTGTTTGTTTACGGCTAAAAATTTAAGTATATTTCCGCAGGGAAAATAACAAATAGTCTATGAATTAAAAATCACTCTTTTTCAAATTTTCGGCCCTTGGCCTTCTTCAGGAATCTATTAATTCATCGAACAACTAAGTGACATCCATCTTGTGATGCTGACAGGAAGAAAGTAATGATGATCTGCCGTAGCCAGGGACGACGTCGTGTCACTTCCTTAAAGATGCAGACAAGTTGGCGTAACGTCAGAAGACACGACGTCATCTCCCGCCAAAACTCGTGAAAGCACCATCACCAGCAGCCCACAGCATCACAAGAGGACCAGGCAAACTCACAACCATGTTATGAACTTACATTATAGAAAACACTCAGATAAATAAATAAATGAATAAATAAATAAATAAATAACAGAATAAATAAAATAAATAAATAAACAAACAAATAAATAAATGAACAAAAGTAAATAGATAAAAAAAATATAGAAAATAATAAATATTAAAATGCCAACAAAAGAGGATAGATAAATAAATAATTAATTAAATAAACAATAATGATAAAAATGAGAATGGAATAATAATTATGCATTAACTAAAGGTAAATTGTGTAGCAGATAAATAGGAAAATGATCTGATTTGAAGTCCAGTGTAAACTCGCATCATTCTGCGCAAGTGCACAAGTGCATGGACTGCCTTTATTGGGCATTCAAGTGATTAACGAAGTCCAGTGTAAACTCGCATCATTCTGCGCAAGTGCACAAGTGCATGGACTGCCTTTATTGGGCATTCAAGTGATTAATTTGCCTTCAGTGTGTTATGGTTTATTATGGTTCTATTTATTTATTCATACTTTTCCTATTTATCTGCTACACAATTTACCTTTAGTTAATGCATAATTATTATTCCATTCTCATTTTTATCATTATTGTTTATTTAATTAATTATTTATTTATCTATTCTCTTTTGTTGGCATTTTAATATTTATTATATTCTATATTTCTTTTTCTTTTTTTTTTTTACTTTTGTTCATTTATTTATTTGTTTGTTTATTTATTTATTTTATTTATTCTGTTATTTATTTATTTATTTATCTGAGTGTTTTCTATAATGTAAGTTCATAACATGGTTGTGAGTTTGCCTGGTCCTCTTGTGATGCTGTGGGCTGCTGGTGATGGTGCTTTCACGAGTTTTGGCGGGGGATGACGTCGTGTCTTCTGACGTTACGCCAACTTGTCTGCATCTTTAAGGAAGTGACACGACATCGTCCCTGGCTACGGCAGATCATCATTACTTTCTTCCTGTCAGCATCACAAGATGGATGTCACTTAATTGTTCGATGAATTAATAGATTCCTGAAGAAGGCCAAGGGCCGAAAATTTGAAAAAGAGTGATTTTTAATTTATAGACTAAAAATTTAAGGGTTGAAGGTAACAGTCTAAGTCATCATTTAGGACAGTTTTTTTCTCCTTGTACATGTATATAGTACAAGAATAGCTATTGTATGACTCTGGTCATGCGCATCACTGCTTATTAGTACTGCTTACGCTTGTATCTGGACAGTCACTTATCAAAGATCATTCATATTTAGAACTTGGGCGCCTGGTAGGGTTTTCTGAGAAGAGATAAAGTTTCCTTTTAAAAGGAAGGCTTCCCCAGTTTGTAAAGTTGAAAATCCGCCATTTTTGCTGGCCTTCCGAAAGTAAGGGGAGCTACTGCCATACCCCCGGCGCCCGTCGTCGGCGTAAGCACCGGCGTCCCCATTTGGTTGAAGTTTACCTGCAAGCAATCATTTGTGCTGTTGTACAAATTTATTTTCAAGAAAAGTTATTAACTCGTGAAAAAAAAACCCACAATATTTTTCACATTCTTTTTCACTCGATTTCCCAGGGTTTGGGGCTTAAAAAGTTAGTCATTTCCTCTGTATTTACTCCCTACATTTTGTCAAATGCATGTGCGTAGCCAACTAAAACGCTTCTTCTCTTCTACGTATCCGAGAGTAGCAAAGGCTCTGGTAAGGCTGCACTTACTCGCAGGCTCGCTGGTCGCATTTGTGAAAAAGAACCAATGTCATGCCCATGAAGCCGACGCCATGTCTTGACGTTGCAACGGCGTTGTCGCTCTAAATAAGCACGATTTTCCTGGTAAGACTTTTTACGGAAAATGTTTTAGTGTTAGCTGTCCGTCTTAAACCATTGAAGGGAGGACAATGTACGTAGAAACATTTTCACGGACCCGGCGAGGAGCGAAACCGCAACGTCGATGCGCATCTAACTGTAATGGTTAAAAAACGGCATTTATGAACAGCGAAGACTGGATGTGGCAAGCTGCTCACTCGCACAAGTTTTAAGCTGGTGGAAAATTTGTCAGAAAAGACAGAACCATGTTAAGCTTTTAAATTGCTCGTTTGACACGCAATTTGATTTCAGAGATGAACATTGGCATGTTTTGTAAAATTGACCATTTTTGTAGGATATGAGGTCTCTCTCTGCCTGAGTTCGAGGCACGATCGAGACAAGTTCTGCAATGGTTTAAAACTGTCTTTCTCTTCACCTACCGCTTATAAAGGAAAGGTTAATAGGGTTCCTAAATAAATGAAAAAAAAAATCCATATCACTTTCATAGAGACCACCCTACAACAAGCACACTTGATTGATTTCTTTCGTGAAATACAACTCGGAAAAACTGTTTTACACAATAAGTTATCAGCTAGTTAGACTATCTGCAAAATTATTTTTGAAAGTTGATTTATAAAATCAAGTTTCTATGTCATTACATTTCTACTTCCGGTACTGTACCGCGTTACTCCACTTCCGCTGTTCGTTCGCTGCATAAAATAGTCCAGAGGAACTCTTGAAAACTAATTTTGCAGGTATGGAACGTGTTTCAAAATATTTCATTTTTCAAGACTTTATACGGATTGAATAAAAATTGGCAAAAAAAGACATATTCTGAACAGAAAACAATACTCTAAGACTATTTTCCTACGCGCTTGCCGATGATATTTATGTTTTACTCTTTCATCCCAGAGTTTCTGAACAGGACTCTTCTCGCTTAAAAAAGAATTTCTGATTAGTTCACTGACATATTGGCAATTAAACAGTGTACATGTAGATTCTGGCGAAACCTGCTAGCTACGTGCCGTCTTATCAGGATCTACAAGGTTTGCTTAGATACAGTGTATTTTTACCTTTGCGTCTGCACCGGTCTACAGGGTTAAAAGGGTTAGTTCGCTTCTCTGTGGCTAAACAACCCATAACTGACCGACATCAAACACATTTATTCACCTGCTTTCGAGAGCTCTAATTACAAGCATGTGTTGTAAGCTGTGAGTTTTAAATCAAGTTCCGTACATTTAGCAAATACTAAAGACACCGATCAGACGCTACATTCTGTGGCCTCTAATCAGTCTTAACTGTTTCTGAATGTCTCAGTACTGAAACAATTGGCATTTATGGGTTAATGTTTTTATTTGGACTAAACGTATTTTAATTCGCCTTGGGTAGTCGAAGTTCACTAAACGCGGCGCCGGATGAGGGTTATAATGTCAAAATCAAATGGTTTAAAAATGATCTTTTTTTTAGGCGTCCAAGTTATTCTTCTTTTTATGTCCCGACGCCCGAAGAAACATAGCTCCAAGCGGCTGCACAACGTATGTGCATCGTCGTATCAACGCAACGTTGATGCGACGTTGCTAAGACGCAATGTGCCCGCTAGGGAACTTGTCTGTAAGATTATTAGCAGATGGGCCAAGCACAGAATGTACTGAGCTAATTTAGAAACCATGAAGAAATTAGCAGACACGTTTATCTTTCTTTCTTTCTACCTTTTTTCCTTCTTTGGGTAGTTGGGTGAGGCGCAGGCGATGTGTATCTTGTATCACTGGGGAGTCTAGCTGATACTGACTTACATTTGGTCAAATAAAAATCAAAATTGAGTTCCTTTAAGAGCAATGAAAACATTCATAAGAAAGAAGATGGGTCATACTACGTAGTTTCGGCTAATAAAGCCTCATCAGTGACCCTGTAATGATCCGGCAAAGAAAGCCAGAGGAAACATACTGCAATTTTACGAATTTCGAATAGGCAGTCGATTCAAAGACTGATATAAATCGAAATGGGGTCCAAATAATTTAAAACCTGTCTAGAATGTGAGTCTAAACCAATAATTTATTTCTGATTTCTCAGAATATTCACGCTGATCTCAAAGGACCAAAAGTAAAAAATAAACTGCACTATGGTTGATGTACTGGGAGAAGTTTTACGGCCACCACACGGCACAACACCAGCTGCAGTGAAGGCAAATAAAAATCAAAATTGAATTCCTTTAAGAGCAATGAAAACATTCATAAGAAAGAAGATGGGTCATACTACGTAGTTTCGGCTAATAAAGCCTCATCAGTGACCCTGTAATGATCCGGCAAAGAAAGCCAGAGGAAACATACTGCAATTTTACGAATTTCGAATAGGCAGTAGATTCAAAGACTGATATAAATCGAAATGGGGTCAAAATAATTAAAAACCTGTCTAGAATGTGAGTCTAAACCAATAATTTATTTCTGATTTCTCAGAATATTCACGCTGATCTCAAAGGACCAAAAGTAAAATATAAACTGCACTATGGTTGATGTACGGGGAGACGTTTTACGGCCGCCACACGGCACAACACCAGCTGCAGTGAAGGCAAATAAAAATAGCCTGATGTCCTTGCAGCAGGTGTCGGTGATACTTCTTCTGTTTCTACACTTCCATTCACTCTGTCCCTCACTTTCATCTCCTCTGCTATCTCTTCTATCTCTTTCCCCCTTTCTCTTGGAGAAAACAAAATGATCCATAAGTTGACCTGTCGTTAAACTCAAAACAGTCGATGAATCATTTTTATTTTCTTCGTCGAATTTTTTAACCCTCACAAAATGTCTAGATAACTGCTTGATCTACGACTGGCATTGTTATCATAATAATTATTCCTCATAAATCAACTTTCCTCAGTACTTTCAGTACTTTGATTACTGATTTCAACTGTCAACTCGTCCTGGAAATTCTGAGTGACCATGAAAAGTTTGAGACTCCGAGAGAAGAGTGACTCAAGTGACAGAATTAACTTTTGTAATCTATAGGCATTTTTTTTTCTTTTATTGTTTTTACAAATCCTTAAGAAAAGATAAGCATTGCACCAACAAGTCCGTGTACTGAACAACGATGATCTTGTTTTTAAGGTAACCGGGCACTAGAAGCACCTTAAGGCTACCCCATATCTACTGAACCCTATAAACCCAACTTTATATAGAGAAAGTAGGGTGTACAGGGGTACATTATTCAAGTTGCTTTTTAGGGGGTTCAGAACACCGAGCACCGACAATCTATATTTAGACTAGAAATTTTTTTTACATCACGGAAACACGCCTGCCTAATTTTGACCCCTAGACAGTGGGTAGTCGTAAGAATCGTGTCATCGAGGTGGTTCTAACCAGTACCCACAATCTCTGTTTAGAGCAGAAATATGCAAAAAATATGATTTTTTTATCGGACAATTTTCATTTGGGTGGCAAGTTTCTGTATATAATAGAATAGGCATGTTTTCGTAATGAACTGAAAAATGCTAGTTCATGAGATTTTAGCACATCGATGCAGACGACCATAGGGTTAGTTTCGAGTCACAACAAACGCTTATTGCGTCGAATACGGCAGTTAAGATAAATTCACCATCCTACTAGTTGGCCATCCAAACCACGAAAAAATACTTCTGATGGCAAAATTGAGTAGAGTATGGCATCCATGCTAATAGGGTTTTTAGTGTGATGCAAAAGTGATAGGGGTAGATGCCACTTCTGAAAATGTGCATGAGCCTCAGAATTAGGTCAAAGGTCAAACGAGTGCAAAAATACAATAAAATTTGTACATGCTGGTATTTGTACCCTCTCTCTATCTAAGCAGACGAAATAAAGTTAATTAAAACACCAGCAATGTACTTAGGACATATTGTTTATGCATCATATGTGAGAAAAGAAGTTGCATCATAGATTTGGCCAGGGTCAAAGGTAATTTAAGTACAAATTTTCTTTAAATATGCATCAATATTTATTGTACAAAGGGTAATCTAGTATGTCAACTGAAACAAAGCCAAATGAGTTTCGATTTCCTTATCTAGGAAGCATAAAACCCACACATTATACAAACAGCATAATGGCCGGCCAAATCGGCCTTAGGTCAAAGGTCATTTAAGTACATATTTGGTAAAATATGTTAATTTTGCAAAATACGTTGTTTATTCACATGCCATTCATTATTTTAAGTAACATTCCGAATCGACCTCTCAGTTCTTACTAAACGTCACAATGATGATGAAGATATATCTAATAATAACACAAGTGGGTCATCATCAAAGGTCACGTGCAGCTACTGTAAAACACTTATTTTTGGCGGTCATTTTATTTTGGCGCTATTTGCAGTCAAGGAAAAAAAAACACGCAAAAATAAAAACCCGCCAATAAGCTCAAAGGGTACGAGAGAAAAAACTTTATTCCACACACCACAATTATGATGTGTCTATTGGTCATAGGCATCATCGGTGACAAAAGAAAAAGTGGATTTACTTCTTTAGAAGTCGAAATAAAGAAAGACAATCGAATGTTCTAGTCATAAGACAGCTCAAAACGGCTGAATGAAAATAAACACACCTTGAGAGTTATTTTGAAAATTGTGGTTATAATTGGTAATTGATTGATGGCTTTAACTGAAAGCTCAATAGAATGAGCTAACCAATCAGATAAGAGGAAAGTGACACACCTCCAGACAGACATTTGGATTATCAAGGTAGCACACTGGGTTAATCATGCGGTGAACTAAAAAAATTAACTAATTACAACAGTTTTTGCATGACGCTGTTGATAGTCAACTCCGATGATTTTTTGTCATCTTACATGGCTTTGGAGATTCGACCGATTTTTTCTTCGGAAATCGAAAATCCGCCAAAATATAAATCCGCGAAAAGGTCTACTCATAAAACGCGCCAAAATTTGCTGCCGCTTATTTAAAGACACATTTTTTTCCTTATATAAAAGGGGTGGCCTGACTAATGATCTCCAATAAACATTTCCTTCGGACCATAGTGTACATCAAAGGCTTATCTTATCTAAGTGATTATGAGGTGATTATGAGCAGATTTCTTGTTTAATAGGGGGCTCAATAAGGGTACTTGAGTGATAGTATAATTTACTGAGATTGTTTCCAACAACATATTGTTTAAATTACTTCTTTTTTGTTTTAAAATAAAGTAAAGAAAAACACTGATATCCATTGTTTCCTTTACTCAAAAGTGCAAAGAAGTAAACAAACAAGGTAAATGAATTGATTAACCTCAAACTTTAATCAATCAATTTACCTTTATTTTTTTTTTTTTTATTTTAATTCCATCATCAGATTTAACAGAGATCCACAATTAACACACAAGAGCACAAGTTTCAATACATTACCATATTATAGTAAAAAGATACAAACAGACCGGTATACCTTTTTAAGCCGGAAACTGTGGAGCACTTTGCTATCATTCCAATATTGAGGGGCCGCTGATGAAGTCACACATAGAGTTATCTTCCTTGCTAAAGACACTCCGAATCTTCTAGCACAGTTTTATGTACTTTCCAGAATACAGAATTATTAAGTACAGAAATCTGCCTAGTGTCTCCACTGTACACTGCACTTGAACTGTTATAAAAGACCCATTAATCATTGCTTCACTTCCATTTTCGGTAAAGTAAATGACTCCGCAGCCCCTCAATTATCGATGACACCAAAGAGTGCCCATTACGAATTCACTTCTATTCAAATATTTTGAGATTTTTTTCATCAAACATATGAAACTTTTGCGATAAAAAATCCAACATTTTGCGCCCCGGCTCCAAACAAAGACCGCGGGGACCCGTTGTAACCGCCTTGGCGAGGCGGCTCCAACGAGAACCCATAATCCATGCCCCAGAGCCGAAATAAGAAAACAGTGAACACCACCGCAAACCCCTGCACTACCAATAAAAGCGGGGTTCAAGGGGGTCAAAATTATACATATTTAATACCACATAAACCCTAAGAAGTATAGCTCGTAAGAAGACAATTGGCATATGATTCCTCTGCCTAATACCTTTTATCACGTTAACTATTCCGTGAAATGAAGACCCCCCCCACACCCCACTTTATATAGAGAAAACTGGGGTCCACGGGGGTAAACATCACCCCTCCCATTTCTGCTCCAAGACATAGGTTGTGGGTACTCGTTAGAACCGCCTCAGTGAGGCGGTTCTAACGAGCGCCAACACCCCATGTTTTGAACATTTATAACAAAATTATCAAGGATTCTCATCAGAAAAGTAACTATTTTGGAGATGTGAAAAATGCACTATGCTGCACGGGTGTGTTATCGTAATGCTACCAACCAGAGCAGTTCCCGATCTCGAGACTTCTAGAATCGATAAACAGTCAAACATCAGTAACTCAAACACCATCAATTTACCTTTATTTTTTTATTCGGTTGAAAATATGTGATACACAAATTATATAATGTCTAAGACAATAGCATTTTATAGTTTCTGTCAAGAAAATGTTCTCTGTTTTAGACACAATCGTATCAGAAAAGGGAAAAAAATAATTTTTATAAGATTTTATTTTTCACCTTTTCAAGTTTAAAACTAATATAACTAACACAATTAATTTTTTTTTTTATTTATATTACAAACATACGTTGTGGGTGCTTGTTAGAGCCGCCTCATTGAGGCAGTTTAAACGAGTACCCACAACTTTTTATTCAATGAGACGATTCTAACAAGCATCCGCGATCTATGACTTGGAGCAGAAATAAGGAAAATAATGTATACCCCTTAAACCCCCATTTTCTCTATAGAAAGTGGGGTTATGGGGATGTTCCTTTTTTCCTCAAAATCATATATTGTGTGTGCTCTTTAGAACCGCCTCATGGAAGCAGTTCTAACGAGCAGTCACACTGTAAAAACAAATTGTGGGTACTCGTCTGAACCGCTTCGCCGAGGTGGTTCTAATGAGTACCCACAATATATGTTTAGAGCAGAAATAATAAAGTTATCAGGATTTTATCTGAAAAACAAAAAACAATCATTTTTGGTGGAAAAAATCACCAATATATTTGAATTGGCATTTTCTGTAATGCTTTTAAATAATGGCTACTAAATATAAAATCGAAAAAAAATGCTGCTGTTTCTTCCATGCAAATCAAAATAAGGACCTAGGAGTAAATGAATAGATGCCATTTGTAAAAGTCATATCCCTAGGTAATTTATTACCCTCTCTTGGTCCCCTACCTGTATGACAGCCTGAATACCCCAAGTGTATTTTATCCCAATGCTGGATTCTTAAATAAATGGTCATTAGGATGTTATGTAAGCGAAAAATGTGTCTTTAAGTGTTTAACCCTTCTCTTTCTGAATATTCAGTTTAGCCACACCCATTTCTGAATTTGAACCAATCAGATTACTTGATGTAATTTATTCCTACAATTTATAAATTGAATGTCAAAGAGTGTAGATCCTGATCAGATGGCTTCTTCAGAAGCCATCTGATCTGAATCTACACTGTTTTCAAAGATAGGGGTTGTCGTGAACAGCAGGATAAGAGTTAACAGTCTTCAAAGTTTGTATTTTACAAGATGCCGCTTCATTTTAAGAGCCGTTTAGATCACTACAATGTAATGGGTAACAGCTAATATGTATTCGCGATTGCGCCCATATGATTTAATGGTTTTAATTCAACATTGACAAGTCTATGCAATGCAAATCAAATAGAAGTTTCTCCGATATCACAGATACAAGCTTTCTTCCGCATAATCTGAAATGATAGACATAGTCATATATAAATAACAAGCAATTTTAACTTCATATCTCGACTTCTAGATATTTGGGTGGTTTATTAAATATTAACAATACCTATTTCGATGGTTTGATCAGTCAGATTTACCCGCCAAAACTTCAGTGAAATAAAGCAAATTCTTCTGATACCGAGGCCCCGTTTTTAGATTTACCTCTGTCTATTGTAGATGGGTTTGTTTCCTGGAACATTTATGATAAAAGCGATGATTTTGACTAAGAGATTGTAAATTTTCCTTTGTTGGATGGTGATGTTCCTCGTGCGGCATCCTATGGCGTTTATATTTCGCAATTTATTCGATTTGCCAGAGTGTCTAGTCTTGTAACTGACTTCAACACACGATATAAATTGTTAATTGGTAAACTTCTTAATCAGGGATATCGGTAGCATAAACTACGTAAAGCCTTTTCAAATATTGAAGACGTCATACCAATTTAATTCCAGAATCCAATGTTGGACTTAAAAGGTCTATCGGAACCCGAATTTTATGGTGACTTAGATATAAATTCAAATATATATATATAATTCAATGACTTCAGCACCCAATTTCGTAAAATCATTCTTCGATATAAAAAGATTGGGTACAACATAAAGGTTATACGACAGACTGCATGCATGTAGTTAACCCAAACACAGTTGACAACTTTGCTTCCCTCTTTAATTGCACGCCGGTGGGTCAGGCCTTAGATTCTACGACGGTCCCAGCGTAATGGCTTGCTGAGAATTAGAGAGAATTTAGTTTTATGTAATATTGGTTGGTGCCTGATGCTCTGTCTCTGGTCGGGTCGAGTACAACTTTTGGTTTTCTTTTGCTCCAGCATTTTAGTGGTTTCTTGTTGTCCTCACCGTTGTTTCATCTCTGTGGTTGTTTTGATTTTTGTGTTCCGTGAGATGTTGCACTGATGAGTTAGGAGGCTTTCATGCGGACTGAACAAATGATTTGTCAAAATCGCGACGGAAGTAAGGCCGAGGATTGCAGCTGCATAAAATCGATTTAAGACCGCGCCATTTTGTGGAAAAGTAACTGTCCTTTTGTCGTTCCGCTATTGATGTTTCCATTAGGGTCTAGTCATTTCATTTTTGTGTTTCTTTCCCTTTGGTGCCCTTGATTGGAGCTGTGGGTTAATTGAATCGATTCCCGATCATTGCCTTCACTTCAATCAAATACACGTAACAAATGTTATTTTTTATTTTTTTGATAATAAATACTTGTCATCAACACATCCTTGTGTTAAATATGACAATATTTGATTAGAAAACATCCATTTTTACGAGCGCTGTACTTAAATAACCCCTGACCTATAAGACTGACATACTGAGGGTACATTTAAAATAATTTTCCATTGTTCACTGCACTTGAATAGTTTTATGATGATTTTAAGCAACGCTCCCCAAATATATGTTAAAAGAGAGTGACGAGTAGTTTCATGTTTATTTTGCACTCATTTGACCTTTGACCTTCTTATTGGCCTCAGACGCATTTCCAGACGTGGCACCTACCCCTACGATTGTTGACACACATCAAAGTGTGCCATAATCAATCTTTTTGCACCTGCTTAGTCACGCATAAAGGATGTTTTTATGTGTTGTTAATTGGTTTATCTATTGTTGCCAGTTATCCGAGATACGACATTTTAATTAAGGGGATAAGGTTAAAGGTTGATTTTTAATTGTCTTACACAAAGAAAGTGTTAAACTCGGCCCTGCTCATAATGTTGAAATGTTTAATGCTTGTAAAACCATTTTATATCGCCTTTTTCTGTTTTGGAAATGGCATAGTGTAGTATTCTGTCTATGTTGTGATAAAAACTGGCCTGGCAACCCGATTCAGTCAGCTAGTTGGTACTGACTAATAAAACCTGTTGTCGGACAGGCTAGCTCAACGGAAGTCGCGATTTGACTTACGGTAGTTGCGCAAAGGCAATGTTTCAGACCCATAACAGAAACAAAGTCACAAAGAAAGAATCCAGTGCTATATCAATATCGGGGATCATCAATGATTCAAGTCTGTAACATTAGTACCCGTTTTTATTCCATTTAACCCATATCCATGTAAACAAGCAGATTTTCTAATCAAATACCCGTTCCAAATGTATCTTTAAACATTTTGATAACTATAGAAAGCGACCAGTGGGTCACGTATACCCCCGGCCAGCGCCACTCTCTGATTTATCTTTCGAGCTTTTATGAAGAAGTCAAGAAGCTATAAGAAGTTATAAATGTGTTTGTAAAAGCTAAACTAAACATAAAATTTCTAAATGGACCAAGAGAGTGAGGGCATCAAAGTTACTGAAGGGGTGGGGCATCAATGTTACTGAAGCAGGTGAGGTGTGCATCAATGAAATCTTTGGACTGGTATACAACATCGATGCAAATATCAATTGAATTTGTCTAAGATTTTAGAACATACATAAAGTCTGTCATAAAACTTTAACCAAATGTAAATGTCTATGTCTGTGACCTTGAGGTCAACGTTCTGTGACCTTGAGGTCAAGGTCACCATGGGTGGGAGAAGGGAGATGCATCACAAAATCTTTGGACTGGTATGCAACATTGATGCAAGTATCAACTGAATTTGTCTTAGAGTTTAGAACATACAGGCATCTGTAAACTCTCATAAAACTTTAACCAAAATAAAAAAAAATCTAAGTCTGTGACCTTGAGGTCAAGGTCACTGTGGGTGGTGGGACATGCATCAATGGAATCTTTAGACCAGTATGTAAATTCAGTGGAAGTATCAACTAAATCTATCAAAGGGTTCAGAAAATACAATGTTTTAGAAACTCTAACGGAAAACTTTAACTAAAATGTTAACGGACGGATGGACGGACGGAAGGACGGGCGCACGGATGGACAGACAGACGAACGGACGAACGACAGAACGAAAACTATATACCCCCATAGCATACTTCATATGGCGTGGGGGGTATAATAAATACTGGTCAGCAACACATCCTTATGCTAAATATAACAAAATGTGTTCAGAAAACATCCGTTTTTCACGAGCTTTGCACTTAAATGACCCCTGACCTATAAGACTGACATACTTTTAGGGTACATTTATAATAATTTTCCATTGTTCACTGCACCTGAATAGTGTATGGTGATTTAAAGCAAACATTTTCCCGAAATATGTATTAAAAGAGAGTTATAAGTAGTTTCATGTTTATTTTGCACTCATTTGACCTTTGGCCTATTTCTTAGCCTCAGACGCATTTCCAGACGTGGCATCCACCCCTATGATTGTTGACACACATCAAGGATTACATTTAGCACGCATGCCATACTCTAGACAGTTTTGCCATCAAAAGTAAAAATATCAATCTTTTTGGGGATTGGATGGCCAACTATACCGGGAAATGGGAAACTGGAGCTTTTTACATTGACCTTCAATCATTGGAATTAACCCATATATGCCCACAGGCACTTGGCCCGTTGATTTGTCCGAAAAACTGTCAAAATATGAGTAAAAAAATCCAGATTTTTTTCATGCTGGTATAGAAAGCTAGACAAGGTTCTCAACAAACCAGTGCCATTTTCTCGGTATATATAAAATGACAATTGGCACAGGCACATTTTTGACATAGGAAGGTATATTTTGTATGAACTTCAACCTAAGACATGCAGAATTTCATTAAAATAATGCAGAACTCCTGGTTCAAGCCCCATAGTGATCTAAACGTCAAGTTACCCCGGTTAAACCTTAGTAGGACCTAAGGACCCACTCAATGGTTTTTCACTGTTTCCTAGCGATTTTCTGCGGAAATCCGATAATGTCAGCACAAAAGCCAACATTCTTATAAATAGCAATGAAGATGCTCTCACTTAATGAAAAAGTTTTCTCCAGATAACTGGTATTACCGGCAATTTTCATCTTTTTGTGTGTGAGCAGGCATTTCTCATTGCAGTATTGTTTTCATTCTGTATCTTGAAGATGATGTAATCTGCGCGCTGATTGCGCGCAGATTGGTCGAAATTTGGGAACTCCAGCAATTTCGACCAATCAGCGCTCGGATTACATCAGCTTCAAAATATAGGATGAAAACAATATTGCAAAAAGAACTGTCGCACACAAAAAGGCGAAAATTGCTGGTAATAACAGTTAACTGGCGAAAACTTTTGCATTAGATGAGAGCATATTCATTGATATTTATAGGTGTGTTGGCTTTTGTACTGACATTGTCGGATTTCAACAGGAAATCGCAAGGAAACGGTGAAAAACCATGGAGTTGGTGTGACAGTAATTTGACGTGTAGATCACAATGGGGCTTGATCTAGGTGTTCTACATTATTTTGTTGAAATTCTGCATGCCTTAGGTTGAACTTCATACACAATGTACCTTCCTGTGTCAAAAAATGTGCCTGTGCCAATTGTTATTTAATGTGTACCGAGAAAATGGTGCTGGTTCGTTGTGAACCTTGTCTAGCTTTCTATACCAGTATGAAAAAAAAAATCTTACTCATTTTTTTACTTTAAACACATTCCACATGTGTTTCGGACAAATCAACGGGCCGAGCGCCTGTGTATATGCCTAGCGGCCCTTTTGAGACATTGGCAAATAGTGCTGACCCAGATCAGACGCCGCATCTGATCAAGATCTAAACTGTTTGTTCAATGTACATGCATTTTTGTAAAACTTACCCCAAAAAATGACCCCCCCCCCCATGCTTAGAAATTGACCACTCCAGACTTATAAAGGTGGATTTTTTGCACCTATGTGTTAATTGAAGGACGAAAGTGAAAGTAGGTAACTTTTTTTTTCTTGGTTTGATTTCTTGGAAACGCTTTATAAATAAATATCTGGAAACGCTTTATTAATAGACATCGACGGGCGCTGCTTATTCCTGTTTATTCCGAACGAGTTTTCACTGCGTAATTATGTGGAGAGCAGTCTTATCTGTAGGGCTTTCCTAGTTACGTCATAAGACGGTTAGAAATAAACTTGGGTATCACCAATCCAATCTAAATGGATTCCAATCGAAATTGGAAGCCAAAAAAAGAATCTGTGTTACTGGATAATATTGGCGGTGACGCAATGGGTTAACATCTAGGACACCTTTTAAATATCTCATATGCATTCCCAGATTTTACAGCAGGAACCAGTTGTTCAAAGTATCGTTAGCTTAACGTTATCGTTAGTGGTCAGGGGCCAGTTATTTAGCTAACGAATCGTTAAAACGTGTGTCATTTAAATACGGCAATTATGCTGATATTTTTGCTGGAAAAAAATATGAACATTTTGCATATGCTAAAGCTGCTCACATTTTTTTCAACAAAAATACCCAAAGTTTAGACATTGTACTTGCTAGAAGAGTTAAGAATATGACCATCAACGAGCTCGTTAAGCTAACGATGCTTTGAACAACTGGCCCCAGATTGGTAACTGTTCTAGCAAGTACAAAATCTAAAATGTTAGTTTTGCTGTAAAAATGTTAGTAACTAAAAGTTTTCAGCAAAATATTAGTTTATTTGCTATATTTAATGATCGAAGTCTTAACAAATTGTTAACTAAGACCCTCGTTAGTTTTGAACAACTGGCCCCTGCATAATTCAAGTGTAAAAGAGTGAAGAACATTGCAGGGTGATTTAACTTTATATGTTAAAAACTTGGTTGTTTGAGTTGAGGTTTTACGTCATCGTCAACACTATTTGGATTATTTTTGAGAGTTTAATTCCAATTTTATGGGACTTATATCGACAATGATATAAAATGGTATTTCGAGCCCTGCCGGCTAAACAAACCAAAATGGTTTATTTATTGTACGGTTAGACTCGCACACTGTTGCCTAGATAGTCTAGTTCAGATCCTCTAAGCGATTTACCAGAGCCCAGCTGTGGTTCATTGTTCATTGGAGAGATGTCATATACATAATATATTAGTTCCTTGTGACCAGATGATTGACCTCAATTCATATCCATCCGGCCCCGATAGCTCAGTTGGTAGAGTGTCCGCTCCGGGGAACGGGAGGTCACGGGTTCGATCCAGGGCCGCGACATACCAAAGTCGTTAAAAATGGTACTAGCTGCTCCTCGCTTGGCACTTAGATTTACGGGGTAGAGCTAGGACTGGTGGACCCAGTGTCAGGATAATGTGACTGGTTGTGGTATCATGTGATGTGTCTGGGACATGATACTTCAGTGACACACAATTCATATCTAGCTCAGCGTGACCTTTATTCATGGTTCAATAATTCTGCCTGATATCTGGAAAACTCTATGGTTGAAATAAAACTATTTGAACACCATGTATATTCACCATGCATATAAGCTGCACGAGATGCGATAATTGGTCTCGAACAGTATATGAAGTTAAGCATGGCCTATAATTCATGGTTCAATGACTTTGCCGGCCCCCGCCCATTGGGACTTGAAGAAATAAATGGGCTGCATGATGCTTCCACGCAGAGCCGAATCCGACCGCACAAGAGCACTGGTAAACCACTTAGAGGACCTAAGTCTGCCCAGGCAAAGCGGTGCGAGTCGGACCGTCCATGCTTATAAACCCTTTTGGTTTCATTGGGCAACAGGGCTTGAAATGTCATTTCATCTCAATGTCGGGTAAAAGTCCCACAAAATTGGAAGCAACGTCTACAAAATGACCTATATAGTGTTGACGGGGACGTTAAACATCAAATCAAACAAACAAACAACGACTTTGCCTTCTACTTGAATACTTGTTGATGGAGCAACGTCATGCATGGAATATTCATGTGACCTGACGACTGACACAAAGAAATATATCTAGGTCATCGTGATCTATATTTCATGGTTCAGTGATTTTGCCTTATAATTAGAAAAGTATACAAGTATAGCTTTTACAAAAAGCTAGAACTATACTTAACACATATTAAAATGTCTACAGTTATAGCACAGAAATGAACTGTCTTTGGCAATATTCTAATTGCCAGGATGCACCTAGGATCCTGCCGACTGAAGTGTCATGTCTGAAATGCCACAGTTGCAAATGCTGAAATTTTGTCAAAAGATACTGTTTCATCTTTAATAAGGCACATGTGTAACTTCAATGTGCTTGTGACATCTTATCAACTGGAATTCTTTGAAACTGTTGGACATGTTAAGTAGATATGTTTCCCTCACTTTATAGAAGACTAATTGAAGATTAACCCAAAACGTTTGCTAATGGCGAGTCTCGTTTTTTTGCTCACCAGAGCTTATAGTATAGGCAGTGGCCCTCGTGGTCGAGGGTTTATGTATGTATATTTTTCGTTAATATGTACAAATATGATTGCAAATATGGGCTTGTACAAATGTGATAGCAATCCTGTGCCAGAGCTCTGCCTGTGGGTCTCTGTTTTGAGTGAAAGCTTATACTTGTTATGGACCGATTTTTTTTTATGAAAGCTTATACTTATTGTTGCATTAATATAAAGGTCAGTTTGCAGTGTGGGTAATTAATGGCTGTACTTCCGCGTCAAACCCGATCTCTATGATGTCACAATAATGCATATTGGATGGAGAAATATCATTACGGGATTATAACTTCCGTGTGACATATGATTGACATATAAATAAACATGTGTATCTTGGTTGTTGTGAACTATATTTCATGGTTGAGTAATTTTGCCAAACAACTCTCACATGGGTTGCATAACAAATGAAAGCGCACCATTATCTCACATGGGTGGCATGACAACTGAAAGCTCAGCATTATCTCAAATGAATGAATTTACAAATGAAAGCACAATTTTGAGGGTTGTGTGATTCATATTAAGTGTGTGTGTGAATTCGGGTTTAACGTCGCTTTCAGCAATTTTTCAGTCATATCACGACGGTGTCTGGTTGCGACAGGGAGCTCAACGCTCACTTTTATAGTGCTGCCTCACTGAAGTATCATGTCCCAGACACATTACATGATACCACACCCAGTCCCATTATCCTGACACTGAGTCGACTAGTCCTAGCTCTACCTAGTAAATCGTAGTGCCAAGCGAGGAGCAGCTAGTTCCATTTTAACGACTTTGGTATGTCGCGGCCCGGGATCGAACCCGTGACCTCCCGTTCCCCGGAGCTGACACTCTACCAACTGTGCTGTCGGGGCCGGTGTGATTCATATTCAGACCCAGAAAGCTTATTTGGCCTATTGTCTGGAATAAAATCAAATAAAAATACCTTTCATACATTTGTTAATATAAAAACAGAAAGACAAATCAAGAAATGGACGAGCTACACTGACCTGCGACATATCTCCCAGCCTACGCTTAGAGACAATCGCTCCCTTTCTTTCCTTCTTTTTCCTTCTATATATACTGCCATACGCAGTCGGACATTCGGACATTCTAGGCAGGTGTATATTACATACACTCCAGTTTTGCAGGATGAAAGCCTACACAGTAATCATGTAATTATGGTAGGGTTCTTTAACCTGCACAGGGGATGGTTCTCCCTGCACAGAGGGCCTCCAGTTAACGTCCCGATCCGAAGGACGGTGCACTTAATGACAATCATCCCTGCAAATGATGCCAATGGAGCGTGTTCGGACACCGAAATTTTATCGCCGCTGCCTGGGATCGAACCCGGGACCTATAGCATCAGAGGCAAGTGCACTAACCACTGAGCTATCACGCCCCAATAGTGCCGTCAACATCACGTTAACAAGTCCGTGAAATGAAGATCCCTATAAACCCCACTTTATATAGAGAAAAATGGAGTTTACGGGGGTATACATTATTTTTCTTATTTCTGCTCCAAAACATAGGTTGTGGGTACTCGTTAGAACCGCCTCAATGAACATTGGTTGTGGGTACTCGTTTGAACCGCCTCAATGAGCACCCATAACCTATGTTTTGAGCATTTATAAGAAAAATAATACCGATCTTGACCAGAAAAGTAGCCATTTTCGAGATGTGAAAAATGCACTATGTCGCACGGGTGTGTTATCATAATGAATGCTTTGATTTGATTAAGGTATGTCCCAAGCTGCATGACATAAAATGTAACAAGAAATTCGGTGAAACCGACGGATGCTCTCCGAAGATGCGCAGTATTAGGAGGGTTATGTTAGTAAAAGAGTAAAATATGGTGGTCCTATACACTTTGAAGTGTGGTATGAAATCTGGGGCTTTTTATATGAGCCCCGCCAAGCGAATTTGGGTCTTCGAGCATTCCGTCATGACAAATTTTAACTGCGCATGTCCAGCCATTCAGAGGGGCCAGGGGTATGCCTTTCTGTCTGAAGGTTCCTCTTGATTCACTGCTTGTATCTGGGGCTTTTTATATGAGCCCCGCCAAGCGAATTTGGGTCTTCGAGCATTCCGTCATGACAAATTTTAACTGCGCATGTCCAGCCATTCAGAGGGGCCAGGGGTATGCCTTTCTGTCTGAAGGTTCCTCTTGATTCACTGCTTGTATGAGCGAGCAGCGAAGGTTCTGGCGAGACTGCGCGGATGCGCAGGCTCGCCTGAACCTTCGCTGCTCGCATAGGCGATAAGTACCAAAATCGCTTGACGGGGCCCATATGACTGAAATACTGTTGAAAGGGGTGTAAAATGTGAAAGCTCTATGTGTTGAAATTAATCAATGAACTAAGTGCCAGATGTGAAAAGGCTAAATAAAGTAACTACCTGCGACAACTCTTAAACCAAAAGTCTAAGAATTCCCTGGTAAGAGACTTTAACAAAGTATGCAAAAATAAAGGGGACTGCAAGGTCCATTCCCTGCAAGGGCCAGTAAATCTTAAATCATAAGACTAAGAAACTCAGTTTTGTGTTCCCTAGTAAGCCACAAGGAATTCGCATGTGAAATATGAAAGCCCTATTACCCATGGGTAGGAGATATTTTTTGAAAAAAAAAAAAAAAATAGATAAATAAATAAATAAATAAAAAATAAAAAATGGAGATAATTCAGTAAAAATAAGCAATATGGTTATGACCCTTTTTCAGAATGTAGGTTTTGTTATGGTTAGTATGTGTGTAAAGTTGCATGAGAGTAGGACAAATATTAAGTTTGACCGAGGTTATGTTGTTCGATTATGGCGTGACTTACACACACCCAAAAGCAGTATAGTTATTGCCCTTTGTCAGAATGTTGGTCTTTTGGCAGTTAGTATATGTGTAATATTTCATGAGATTAGCGCAAATACTTTTGAAGTTATGACCGAGGTGATTTTGTTTTGCTCAGGCGTAACAAATACACGGACAAAAGCAATATAGTTATGTACCTTTGTCAGAATGTAGGTATTGTGATTGTTAGTATGTGTGTGAAGTTTCATGATAGTATGGCACACACTTTTGAAGTTATGACCGAGGCAAAGTTTTTTGTTAGGGGGTGTCAAACACAAACAAAAGCAATATAGTTATGGCCCTTTGTCAGAATGTAGGTGATGGCAAGTACGTGTGTGAAGTTTCATGAGAGCAGGGAAAAAAATCTTGAAATTATGACCGAGGTTAAAATTGTTGGTTTAGATATGACAAACTGACTGACAAGGTGATTACTATAGGGCACCTATCTAAGGAGGAAAGTAACTCCATAAATACTGTTGACGGGGATATAGTTCTTGCATTACGCGATTTCTTCCATGGCCCCCTATCACTGGATCAAATTTCACAAAATTACCTTCAAAACTTTTAGAGATAGCCTCCGGAGAAGCTTAATATAGCAAAAAATTAAAAAAAGGGGAATAACACGGTTATTACTTGTGACAGAGTTACGGTTCTTGCACTCGTGACAAATACACGGACAAAAGCAATGTAGTTCTGGCCCTTTGTCAGAATGTAGGTCTTGTGATTGTTTGTATGTGGGCGAAGTTTCATGAAAGTAGGGCAAATACTTTTGAAGTTATGACTGAGGCCGAGTTGTTTTTGTTAGGGCGTGTTAAACACACAGACAAAAGCAATATAGTTATAGCCCTTTGTCAAAATGTAGGTTTTGTGATGGCAAGTACGTGTGTGAAGTTTCATGAGAGTAGGGATAATACTTTTGAGGCTATGACTGAGGTCAATTTTTTGTTTAGGTGTGACAAACTGACTGACAAGTGATTACTATAGGGCACCCTCACTACTGTGTTGGGCCCTATCTAAGGAGGGAAATAACTCCGTAAATACTGTTGACACTGTTATGGTTCTTGCATTCTGCGGTTTCTCTCATGGCCCCCTATCTGTGTATTAAGTTTCACTAAATTACCTTTTAAACTTTTAGAGATATACTCCTGAGAAGCTTAATATAGCAAAAATTAAAAAGAGAAATAATTGCTTGAGGCAGAGTTACGGTTCTTGCACTTGGCACTTCCTCCAATGGCCATTTATCAATTTATCAAGTTTCATTTAATTCCCTTCAGTGGGCAGTTTTAGATTCCATATGCGCGCATATGTTTCAGATACGCTGTGTCATATATGCAGTGAATGAATTCTCGTGCATGGTTCCAGTACGATCAGTTTTTAAATATAATGTATAATCATACATCGCTGTCAAAATAATGAAACTATCTCGTACAAATGTAGTATGATCTGTTTGGAAAGATAATGAATCATTCCATCTATCTGTCAAAACTGAAACTTAAAGGTGGCGAGAGGGGCTGAATCCATGTCCATATTTTTTGTGGGATTATACGTCTAACATACCAAAGAAAATTGGTAAATTTTGCATACTTAATCGTACAAGTATCTAACGTTTTGAAATCACAGATTTTTTTGACACCTAATAAAAAAAGTAACGGATCATATGCGGTGTTTAAAGTCATATGCGCGCATATGATTCACATGCGGTATTAAGACATACCGCGTTTTTATGCTCTGGAAGTAGATAGGAATCGGCACCGGGAACGTTGGCGATTTTCAAAAGGAAGAAGAGTAGACAAGGGAAATAATTTGCAGGGGCGGATAATTAAGTTATTGAACTGGGCTATACTTTCAGAGATATGCTCCGGTTAAGCTTTTCACTGAAAAAAATAAGAAGGAAAGTAACTCCATCAATAATGGTGAGGGCGTTATGGTTCTTGAATTCTGGGATTCCCCTCAAGGTCCTCTATCAGTATATTAAATTTCACTTAATTACCTAAAATAGTTTTAGAGATATGCTCTGAACAATAGTGTGACGGACGGACAATTAAGAAGGGAAGTAACTCCATTAAAACTGCTGACATGGCTATGGTTCTTGCATTCCCCTCATGGTCCTCTATCAGTATATCAAATTTCACTTAATTACCTTTAATACTTTTTAAAATATGCTCCGAACAAAAGCGGACGGACGGACGGACGGATAGTCAGACGGACGGACAAAGCGGCGACTATATGCTCTCCCTTCGGGAAGCATAAAAAACCTTTGATGTTCTGCTGAACATATGTACAGTGTGCATATACGGTTTTCTTTTTCGTTGGCTAGTTGTTAGCTCAAAAGCTCCAGGTCATCTTGTAGGCCCAAGTTATGGCATGGCCTGTTTGTCGTTCGTGTGTCAGTAGCCTAGCCACTATGCCTTAAAATGAATAATATGGAATTAAAACCATCTTTTGCACTAAAGTGAAGTGTATAAAAGTTTAGCTAGTCTAGTCTCTCTGGCTCAATTTAAGTGATAATCCTAAGATTTGAGACTCTACCAAATAGACTTGCCATTACTAAGAAGGTGATAAATTTAAACAAATAAAAAATACAAAAAACAAGAGGGCCAACTGGTCCTGTAGTGCTCACCTGTGTACCAGAGAATCATGAGTGATGTTTAGAATACCCATCAGGACTTGAAGAAATAGATTGGGCTACATGGTGCTTCCATGCAGAGCTGGAATCGAACGTAGATGAGTACTGGTAAACAGCTTAGAGGTTCTAAGCCTGTCCAGGAAAATTGGTGCCAGTTGAACCGTCTATGCATTAAAACCCTGTTGGTTTCATTGGGCGGCAGAGCTTAAGATGTAGGGTAAAAGTCCCACACATGTGGAAGCAAGGTCTTCAAAATGACCTACACAGTGTTGATGGGGATGTTAAACCTCAAATCAATCAATAATCGGGGCCCTGTGGTTTCAGAAAAGAAGATTTTTGAAGTTGATCCATTATTAGTCTATTGGAGTAAAGGAGCCCTGGCGAATGGCCAATTCAGACTCCAGGGGCATGGTTGGCAGGATTTACCACTTGACATTGCTACATACTAAATATCTAAGCTCTCAGGGCCTCATGGTTTCGGAGAAGATTTTTGAAGTTTTTTTTCAGTATAAGTCTATAGGTGCTAATGAGCCCTTGGCATGACAAATTTCGACCCAAAGGGCATGGCTGGCATGATTTATGTTGGTGACCATTTTATGTTGCTATATACTAAATATCTAAGGTCTGTACTTCATGGTTTCAGAAAAGAAGCTTTTTGAAGCTTATTTTCCATTATTCCATTAGTTTATTGGAGTTGCGGGGTCACAAGAGTTGGCCAATTTAGACCCTAGGGGCATGATTCGCAGGATTGACGTTGCTACATGCTAAATATCTTAGCTCTGGGCCTTATGTTTTCAGAGAAGAAGATTTTTGAAGTTTGTTTTTCATTTTAAGTTGTACATTTTAAGTCTATGGTAGGTATTGTGCCCATGGGCGTGGCCAATTTTGACCCAAGGGGCATTTTTGGCAGGATTTATTAAGGTGACCATTTCATGTGGCTACATACTAAAGATCTAACCTCTGGGACTTAGGGAAGTTTTTTTTTCCACTATAAGTCTATGGGAGCTAATAAGCCCATGGGCGTGGCCAATTTTGACCCTAAGAGCATGGTTGGCAGGATTTATGTAGGTGACCACTTGACGTTGCTACATGCTACATATTTAAGCTCTGTGCCCTGTGGTTTCAGAGAAGAAGATTTTTTAAGTTTTTCATATTGTAAGTCTATCTGAGCTAAAGAGCTCTGGGGTGTTTCCAATTTGGATCCCAGGGGCATAATTGGCAGGATTTATGTTGGTGACCACTTGACGTTGCTACAAACTAAATATCTAAGCTCTGGGCCTTATGGTTTCATAGAAGAAGATTTTTGAAATTTCTTCCACTATACGTCTATAGGAGCTGATGAGCACGGGCGTGGCCAATTTTGACCCCAGGGGCAGGGATAGCAGGATTTATGTAGGTGACTATTTTATGTTGCGAGATGCTATATATCTAAGTCCTGTGCTTCACAGTTTCAGAGAAGAAGATTTTGAAGCTTTTTTCCATTATGAGTCTATGGGAGCTGAGGGGCCCCGGGACGTGGCCCATTTGGACCCCAGGGGCATGATTGGCAGGATTTATGTAGGTGACGGCTTGCCATTGCTCCATGCTAAATATATAAGCTCTGGGCCCTGTGGTTTCAGAGAAGAAGATTTTTTAAGCTTTTTCCATTATGAGTTTATGGGAGCTAAAGGGCCCCGGGAAGGGGGCCCATTTGGACCCCAAGGACATGATTGGCAGGATTTATGTAGGTGACCACTTGCCGATGCTACATGCTAAATATCTAAGCTCTGGGCCCTGTGTTTCAGAGAAGAAGATTTTTAAACTTTTTTCCATTATGAGTCTATGGGAGCCAAGAGGCCCCAGAGAGTGGCCCAGTTGGACCCCAGGGGCATGATTGGCAGGATTTATTTAGGTGACCACTTGCCTTTGCTACATGCTAAATATCTAAGTTCTGGGCCCTGTGGTTTCAGAGAAGAATATTTTGAAGCTTTTTTCCATTATGAGTCTATGGGAGCTAGGGGCCCCGGGGCGTGACCCATTTGGACCCCAGGGGCATGATTCGCAAAATTTATGTAGGTGACCACTTGCCGTTGCAACATGCTAAATATCTAAGCTCTGGGTCCTGTGGTTTCAGAGAAGAAGATTGTTGAAGTTTTTTTTCATTATAAGTCTATGGGAGCTAAGGGGCCCCAGGGTGTGGCAAATTTGGACTCCAGGGGCATGATTGGCAGGATTTATGTAGGCGACCACTTGACGTTGTTACAAGCTAAATATATAAGCTCTGGGCCCTGTGGTTTCAGAGAAGAAATTTTTTTACACTTTTTTCCTTTATGAGTCTATAGGAGCTAAGGGGCCCCTTGGCGTGGCCTGTTTGGACCCCAGGGGCATGATTGGCAGGAATTATGTAGGTGACCACTTGCCGTTGCTACATGCTAAATATCTAAAATCTGGGCCGTGTGGTATCAGGGAAGAAGATTTTTGAAGCTTTTTTCCATTATGAGTCTATGGGAGCAAAGGGGCCCCGGGGCGTGGCCCATTTAGAACCAGGGGCATGATTGGCAGGAATTATGTAGGTGACAACTTGCCGTTGTTATATGCTAAATATCTCATCTCTGGGCTCTATGGTTTCAGAGAAGAAGCCTATTGAAGCTTTTTCCATTATGAGTCTATAGGAGCTAAGGGGCCCCGGGGCGTGGCCCGTTTCGACCCCAGGGGCATGATTGGCAGGAATTATGTAGGTGACCACTTGCCGTTGCTACATGCTAAATATCTAAGCTCTGGGCCCTGTTGTTTCAGAGAAGAAGATTCTTGAAGGTTTTTTTTTCCATTATGAGTCTATGGGAGCGAAGGGGCCCCAGGGCGTGGCCCATTTAGAACCCAGGGGCATGATTGGCAGGCATTATGTAGGTGACCACTTGCCTTTGCTACACGATAAATATCTAAGCTCTGTGCCCTGTGGTTTCAGAGAAGAAGATTTTTGAATGTTTTTTTTTTCATTATGAGTCTTTAGGAGCTAAGGGGGCCCGTGGTGTGGCCAATTCGGACCCCAGGGGCATGATTGGCAGGAATTATGTTGGTAACCACTTGCTGTTGCTACATGCTAAATATCTAAGCTCTGGCCCCTGTGGTTTTAGAGAAGAAGATTTTTGAAGCTTTTTTCCATTATGAGTCTGTAGGAGCGAAGGGGCCCCAGTGCATGGCCCATTTGGAACCCAGGGGCATGATTTGCAGGAATAATGTAGCTGACCACTTACCGTTGCTACATGCTTAATATCTAAGCTCTGGGTCTTCTGGTTTCAGAGGAGAAGATTTTTGAAGCTTTTTTCCATTATGAGTCTATAGGAGCAAAGGGGCCCCGGGGTGTGGCCAATCTGGACCCCAGCGGCATGACTGGCAGGATTTATGTAGGTGACCACTTAACATTGTTACAAGCTAAATATCTTAGCTCTGGGCCCTGTGGTTTCAGTGAAGAAGATTTTTAAAATGTTTCCCATTATAAGTGTATGGGAGCTATATATTGCCATGGCAACCAGAATTCCAATCTGATCAGCCCAAAAACCTTATGCAGCCTTTCCCCCTACCTGATGATGCTTCCCATGAAGTTTGATCAAGATTGGCCATGGGGTATTAGAGATATACCTTGTCACTACGTGACAGGTGAGCTTAAAAAATGATCAGACTTTTATTATCAGACTAGTAGCTAGTCTAGTGTGTCAGTAGCTTGTCAAATTTTCACATCTTTCCAGAATCTGACTTTTGTTAAGCTGATACTTGATGGGCGGAAATGGCATTACATTAAAAAGTATTTGAAAGGAAAACCCTAGTGAATCCAACTTTATATTGGGAATAATAGGTTTTAGATTCTCTATTGCTGAACATCCATTGTGGGTACACCTCCGAACTCACGAAAAGATTATTAATTTTCATCGCAAAAATGCTTGTTCTGGATATATGAATAGAAGCCTCCTTGGTGCAGTGGTAATGCTACTCGCCTTGCAAACCAGGGATCGCAGGATCGATCCCGGGCTTCTCCAGACTTTCGGATCAGTCTTTAAACCGAGGTCCCGTCTCTGTATGCCTTAGCTGTAGGTGAGACGTAAAACTCAAACACTCACTCACTCACTCTTGATATAAGAAAACAACTCTTATGTTTAGCGACGCCTCTGTTTAACCTATAACTACGTGTTATACTTTTTCTTGTTTTAATTGATATCATTAACCCATTTAGTACCAGAAACCCGAAAGCGGGTACCCTGGCAAACAGTGGAGGCCCAGATCAGACGACGCGTTCTGCGGCGTCTGATCTGGGCCTCCACTGTTTGCTAAAAGTTCAGACTTTTTCCGAATAAATTTTGAAGAAAACACTACCTGACACCCCTAAATTTCGAAATGGGCGCCTGTCATATATAAGGAGGAAGACAAGGAGGAAGATTCCATTTGATACAAAAAGGATTAAAACACTGAAAGTACTTGCTGATCGATTGTCTCGCCTCCCCCCACCAATTGGGGCTTGAAGAAATAAATAGGCTGCATGATGCTTCCACGCAGAGCTGAAACCGACCCGCACACGAGCACTGGTAAACCGCTAAGAGGATCTAAGCTTGCCCAGGCAAAGCGGTGCGAGTTGGACCCTCCCTGCTAATAAACCCTATTCGTTTTAACTGGACGGCAGGGCTTGAGAAGTCATTTCATCTCAATGTCGGGTAAAAGTCCGACACTTTTGGAAGCTACGTTTCCAAAATAACCTATACAGTGTTGACGGAGACGTTAAGGGGAATGGGAACACCTTTAGGGGAGGCAACTCCTGAAAAAGTATATTTGTCTCTCATGTCAATAGTGGTTAACTTTTAAAGGAAAGAATTTGCTCCTAAAGAGCAAATTCTTTCCTTTAAGAGTTGAACCCTAGAGCAAATTCTTCCCTTTAAGAGTTGACCCCTTTTTCTGTGGGACAGGGCTTACAGAAAAGCGAACAGGAAGTCCCAAAAGTTGTCTCCCTTTGAAAAATGGTAGAAAATCTGCCAGGTGTTCCCATTCCCCTTAAACCTCAAATCAAACAAACACTGGTCGATTGTCTCGTACGGAAACATAGAGCACATAATGATAAAAATAGAATATAGACAGTAAAGTTTCTTTATTTCGAAGCTTTTGTTTAAGACATATTTCGGACTCAGAAAAGCATGTTAACATCAACTTAAAATCCAATCAATTCTTTAGGCATAGCCTTTAAGTCAGTCGGATGCCCCGTCAGCTGAAACCTCTCTCTGTGTCTCATCATTAGGCTGAGATGTGTCGGGAGGACTGTCAATGGTTTCAGCACCCTCTGGATAGTGACCTTTAGCCCAGTTATTCCCAGCTCCGGTCTGTCCGAAAACAAAGTTGTCCGAGCGGAAGCGTTGTCCAAATCGACCAGCTCTGACGGAATCCATGATTCCGACTTTAATGTAAAGCAGGGCTACACGTGGAACATACCTGCCACCTGAGGAATAAATCAATACAAGAGTCAATAAAATATGTTAACGCGTAAAGAAGCTAAAGGGCAGAACAGCGATTGGGTTCAATTCCGGCAGAAAATGGATAACCGACTCGTTTCAGAACGGGGCATCATGAGAATAAGACCGTAAGATGAATACCCATCTAAAATCCACTTTATATAGAGAAAACTGGGGTTTCATTGGGGAAACATGTCCGTGTGAAATAATGATATCTTACATGGTGTCAGAAGTTATAAATGTTGGGTAAAATGATAACATATTTGTTATTTCTGCTTTCAAGATAGATTTGAGTGCTCGTTAGAACCGCCTCAACGAGGCGGTTCTAACGAGTACCCACAATCTATGTTTTTGAGCAAAAATAAGGCAGGTAATGTATACCCCCGTAAACCCCATTTTTCTCTGTATAAAGTGGGGTTTAGAGGGGTTTTCATTTCACGGACTTGTTATCGTGATGTAGTGTTGTACATAATTTTTTTCTTATTTCTGCTTCAAGGCGTAAGTTGTGGGTACTCCTTATAGCCGCCGCAATGAGGCGGTTCTAACGACCGCCCACAACATATGATCGCAGTATAAATAAGAAGAAATCAAGGTGTTTCTGATCTGGGCCTGCACTGTCTGCCAGGGTACCCGCTTTGGGGTTTCAGGTATTAAATGGGTTAGTTTAGATTTTTTATATTATACTCCGGTTATATATCAATATAACAACATGATCGTTAATATTATAAAAAAGATACACATATAAGTGACTCGAGGGACAATGGAAATTTGGACACAAGAGTCTCCGCATATACGTACAGTGAAAATTGGATGGCTCGAACCCGATGGCTCGCTTACCATGGCTGATTCTAACCCACCTTTGAGCCCCTATGGAATTCTTTTCTCAGGGCCTGATAACATATACTGTTAAGATATTTAATTATGAAAAGGTTTGTTGGGAATACTCATTAAATTAATCTCGATGAGGCGATTCTAATGAGTACCATCAGCATGCCTTTAGTTCATATAAGCACTATGCCTCTACGAATAACCCTCAGCGGGATACTGGCAAACAATGCAGGTCCAGATCAGACGCTTCAGGGCCTAAGTTCAGTTATTTTCGAAATTAATTTTAAAAATAACACAATATGTCACTGTTACGAGCCAGGCGTAGCAGAAAGATAAAGCAAACAAGCCTTTTGGAAATAATTTATTTACAAACTTGCTTTAACCTGTAAAAGTAAGAAAATTTTACTTAGCTCTGTTATGAAATATCCTTATATGAATCGATTTTCCTTGATCCCACAGAATTCACAGTCCGAAATGAAAAATAATACCCTTTATCAATCCAACACAGGTTTCAGAAATAACTTTTCTTATAATGCCAAACTTCAAACTCCAAAGTCTGACTCAAAGATAAAAATCAAGCTCTTTTATAGACCCTACGTTTTCTCTAGAGCGTTCCAGCGGGCTGTGGAATAAGCTCAGGTAGTTTTCTAAAAATAATGCCACCCCGAACTTTCAGGAAGATTCTAAAGTACTTTTCCCTGTAAACAAGTTGTTGATCAACTGAAATTAATCTGTGACGCACTTTTCCGGAATTTGTTTTATGAAGAATAAACATGATATTAATAGCTTTATTAGTTCACCCAGTGGGGTGAAAGTGGGAATCAGAAAACTACATTCTTATGCATAACACTCCTCCACTTCGAGGAAAAGAAAGATTTATGTAATAAAGCTTTCTTTTGCTCATAGAATAATAAAATATAGCATACAAAATTACATGTATCTACAATCCCCTTCAGTATGAAAGAAAAACCCAATTCCTGACACTGCTCAAGCTCTTGGAAGGGCATTAGGGATAATGCTATCTCTCCCTCTGATATGTCTTATGTCTAAATTATACTCTTGTAGCATAACAACCGCTGATTTTTGTTTTATGTATGAAAGCCAGTGGATTGTGATCTCTGAAAACGACAATCGGTGCAGCAGTAGAAGTAAGATAATCTTCGACATGTTGCAGAGCAAGAATCAGAAACAAGCACTCTTTCTCTATGGTTGAGTTATTTCTCTGATGCTTATACAAGTTTTGGAAAAGTAGCAAACTGGATGATCCACACCACTTTCGTCTTCCTGCAACAAAACACTTCCTGCACCTACATCACAAGCATCTACAGCTAGCTTAAACTCATTTTCAAAGGTTGGTACTAAGAGAACGGGCTCACTCTTGAGTATGGCTTTAAGCTTATCAAACGTTTTTTGGCGGATTGCATTCTAATGGGATTTTGTTCTTTTGCTGAGCAAATTTGTCAAAGGCTCAGCTATGACAGAGAAATTATTACAGAACTTTCTGTAATGACCAGCCATACCAAGAAATTGCATCAGCTGTCTTTTGCACGTGGGTACGGAAAAATTTGGGACAGCCTCAACTTTAGCATCAACGGGTTTCACATGACCTTGACCTACAACATGACATAAAAATGTCAAACTTGCATGACAGAATTCACTTTTAGCAAGATTGATTGTCAATTTGGCATTACTCAGTCTATCAAAGAATGCTCGAATAGTCCCAAGATGTTGATTCCACTGCTCATTGTATATGATAGCGTCATCAATATAACCACTGCAATAACTATGTTTATTAAGCGCTGAAATGTTGCCGGAGAGTTTTTCATTCCAAACGGCATGACTTTATAGTTGAATAATCCGTCTGGTGTAGTAAATGCCGAAATCTTCTTTGGATCTCCTATCTGTGAGTGGAATTGCCAAAATCCTTTTAGGGATCGAATTTCGTTACGTATTTGGCATCCCCGAAGTTATCAATGCAGTAATCCATTCTTGGAATTGGAAATCTATCTGTTTACTTAAGGAATTAACTTTCTTAAAATCTGTAGACATACGATATGTCCAATCAGGTTTTGGTACAACTCCATTCACATTGGTTTGGTTCAATAAAGTCATTGTCTAATAAATACTGAACTTCTTCTTTAAGATATTTTTGTTTCATAGGATTCATCCTGTATGGATATTGCTTTAGAGGTTTTGAACCATTTATGTCCACATCGTGAAATATTTTTCTGTCCGTGTTGTTTAGTTTATACTTATTTATTTTAGTTCGATTGCGATGAAAGCTTCAAGCTTATTGAATCGCTCTCGAACACTCATTCCGGATGTTTTCACGCGCGCGCGAGAGAGAGGCAGTGGCTTTTAGACCACTGCTACCCATTTACACCTGGGTGGAGTGGAGCAGTGTCATTACGTGTCTTGCCCAAGGACACACCCTGATACCGGTGGCCGGTTCGAACGCACAACCTCTCGATTATAAGTCGAACGCGTTAACCACTGCGCTATCGAGGCTGTCCGTGTTGGAATGTCAGGAAATAAGTGTTTATGGATTTAATAGATTTGCCCAGTATCTTCCGTGAGAGATCGGTGCTTTCTTCCATTCCTGCTTATTTTCAAAATACTGAAACACCTATTATTTGCTATAAATATAACAAACCTGTTAGATCTATCATTTTCAATTTCAATAAACTTGTTTCTTTCTGAAATTATTGAAGCTTTTAGCTCTACTTCTAGATATTTAGATGATTTATTAAATATTGATAATACCTATTTTGATGGTTTGATCAGTCAGATTTACCCCCTAGAACTTCAGTTAAATAAAGCAAATTCTTCTGATACCGAGGCCCCATTTTTGGATTTACATCTATCTATTGTAGATGGATTTGTTTCGTGCAAAATCTATGATAAACGCGATGACTTTGATTTTGAGATTGTAAATTTTCCTTTTTTGGATGGTGATGTTCCTCGTGCGCCATCCTATGGCGTTTATATTTCGCAATTAATTCGATTTGCTAGAGTGTGTAGTCATGAAACTGACTTCAACACTCGTAATAAATTATTAACGGCTAAACTCCTTAATCAGGGTTATCGGTACCATAAACTACGCAAAGCCTTTTCAAAATTTTATAGACGTCATTCTGATTTAATTTCAAAATTCAATATTGGACTTAAATCTCTTCTGCAACAAGGTCTATCGGAACCCGAATTTTATGGTGACTTAGTATATAAATTCAGAAAAATATATAACCGCAATGACTTCAGCACCAAATTTCGTAAAATCATTCTTCGATATAAAAAGATTGGGTTCAACATGGATATTGTGCGACAGACTGCATGCATGGTAGTTAACCCAATCACGGTTGGCAACTTTGCTTCCCTCTTTAATTGCACGCCGGTGGGTCAGGCCTCAGATTCTATGACGGCTCCAACGTAAAGACTTATTGAAAATTAGAGAGATAATGTTGGTTGGTGCCTGGTGCTCTGTCTCTGGTCGGGCTCATCAGAGTCTATCTGTTGGTTTTCTTTTGCTCCAGCATTTCAGTGGTTTCTTGCTGTCGAGTCCTCACCGTTGTCTCACCTCTGTGGTTCTTTGATTTTTGTGTTCACGGAGATGTTGCACTGATGAGTTAGGAGGCCTTTATGCGGACTGAACAAATTATTTGTCTAAATCGCGACGGAAGTAAGGGCGAGGATTGTGGCCACGTAAAATCGATTTAAGCCCCCCAGTGGAAATCTTCCACTGACCGTTCCAAGGCGGCGCTTCTGTGGCGATTTATTTATGTTGTTGTTTGTTACTTATTGTGTGTATCACTTGTGTCTTTTGGTTTTGGATGGCCATATGGCCATTTTGTGGGAAAGTAACTGTCCTTATGGCCTTCCTTTGTTTAGGTTTCCATTATGGTCTGGTCGCTTAATGTTTGTATTTCTTTCCCTTTGGTGTCTTTTATGGGTGGAGTAAGTTAATTGTATCAATTTCTGATCTTTGTTTTACTTCTACTTTTTATTAAAAATCAGCTGTTTCCGCTGATTTGGCTTTAGATGTGACGGTTTCTGGTCGAGATTCCTCAGAATGTCAGAATTCGGAAGTTTTGATGATGTGGGATCAGATTTCACTGAATTAATATCCTCACAGTTATTGTCACATGAATTAAGTGGAACAGAGCTAACTAGATTTGCTGATGATGAAGATGTATTGTCCCTATCAATGTATTCCTTAAGCATGTTAAAATGACACAGCTGCTTTAGCTTGCCCCTCCCAGGATCTTTTTGTCTACAGTGTATGGACCATAATTCCTGGCCTGCAAAGACTCTCCAGGAATATGCAAAAGAGCAAGTATCTTATCAACTGGTTTAAAATTCCTTAGTTTTGTCCCTATGTCATATATTTGTTTCATTTTTCTTTGGGCTGACTGAAGATTGGCCCGAGCAGCCTCACAAGCTTTTGAAAGTCTAGTTTTGAAATCAGACAAATACTGAAGTAAGTTTAAGGAAGTGCCATCACTAGAGAGAAATTTCTGTTTCAGAAGTTTCAAAGGACCACGAACAGTATGGCCAAATACTAATTCAAATGAACTGAAGCCAAGAGATTCTTGCACAGATTCTCTAACAGCAAATAAAAGCAAATGGCTGCCTTCATCCCAATCCTTCTCTGTGTCAAAGCAATAAGATCTGATCATGTTTTTCATTGTCTGATGGAATCTTTCAGGGTCACCTTGACTTTCAGGATAATAGGCCGATGACTTATACTGCACAATGCTTAGTTCATGCATTACTTGTTGAAAAATTCCAGACATAAAATTCGAACCTTGGTCTGACTGAATAGATTTGGGCAGACCAACAAAGGTGAAAAACTTCTCTAAGGCCTTGATGATTGTTTTAGTTTTGATATTTCTTAGTGGAATTGCTTCAGGGAAACGTGTGAAAGCACACATAATAGTCAAAAGATATTCACAACCAGACTTAGTTCTGGGCAAGAGACCTACACAGTTTATAATAATTCTACTGAAAGGTTCATCAAAACCAGGTATAGGCTGCGAATGAGCCTTAGGTATAGTTTGATTCGTTTTCCTACCATTTGGCATGTATGGCAGGATCTACACTGCTGAAAAACATCAGATTTTAACCCAGGCAAATAAAATTGATTAAGAATCTTGAAATAGGTTTTATTAACACCTAAATGGCCTGACATGGGAATTTCATATACCAAGTTCAAAATTTCAGGACGACAAACCCGCGGAACCACTATCTGGTGGTTAACAGCCACTCATCTTCTGCTGAGACATCTGGTGGACGCCATTTTCTCATAAGAATGTCATTTTGACACAATAGCAGACTGGGACCTGAGATACGTCCTGCTCATCTAAGTAGAAGTAAAACAAAGATCAGGAATCGATTCAATTAACTTACTCCACCCATCAAAGACACCAAAGGGAAAGAAACACAAACATGAAGCGACCAGACCATAATGGAAACCCAAACAAAGGAAGGCCATAAGGACAGTTACTTACCCACAAAATGGCCAAATGACCATCCAAAATAAAAAGACATAAGTGATACACACAGTAAGTAAAAAACAACAACATAAATAAACCGCCACAGAAGAACCGCCTTGGAACGGTCAGTGGAAAGAATTCCACTGGGGTGGGGGGCTTAAATCGATTTTACATGGCCATAATCCTCGCCCTTACCTCTGCCGCGGTATACACTAATTTTGTTTAGTCCTCATGAAGGCTTTCACGGAGATGTTGCATTGATGAGTTAGGAGGCCTTCATGCGGACTGGACAAATTATTTGTCAAAATCGCGACGGAAGTAAGGGCGAGGATTGTGGCCACGTAAAATCGATTTAAGCCCCCCAGTGGAAATCTTTCCACTGACCGTTCCAAGGCGGTTCTCAGATAATTTGGTATCAGAAAGAGTTTCCTCCCTTACAAAGACTGTGGTTTCGGTGTTATAGAAGTCAAGCCTGTAGGCTTAAATTCCGGTTGTCTTTCTCTTTTTTTCTTCGCTTTAATTTCAAACATTTAGGGACCAAATGACCTGCATTTTTGCAATAGTTACAAACTACTTGAGATTGAGACAGGGGATTCTGGACTTTGTTTTCAGCAGAAGGTTTGTAAGTATTCTGGCTACTTTATTCACCAGAAGGTTTGAAGTGGTTTCTGGCTTTTATTTTCATTAGGATGTTTAGGCATAGTACTAGATGTATGGCTTTAACTGCCAGATGGACTACTGGGATAGAATCTTGGACCTGTCTGTGGATTATAAGGTTTTCTAGGATAAGGCCTGTTCACAAATGAGACTTTATAGTACGTAGTATGACCCATCTTCTTTCTTATGAATGTTTTCATTGCTCTTAAAGGAACTCATTTTTGATTTTTATTTATGAGTCAAAGCATAATCATCTGCCAAACGAGAAGCTTCCTGCAAAGTTTCAACCTGTCTCTCATCGAGAAAAGACTCAATGTCTTTATGTACCGTTTCAACTCTTCAGCAAGGACAAGCTGTCTAAGTTTTTCATGATTAGCGCCTACTTGTTTAGAAGAACATCACCAATCAAATAACTGTTCTTTGGTTCTAGCAAATTCTACATGGGTGTGGGAAATTTCATTTTTACAATTCCCAAATTTCTGCCTGTAAGCCTCAGGGACCAACTCATATGCAATAAGAAGAAGCTTCTTAACGTCTTAACCAAATCATAGTCTAAGCTTTGCTCGACAGTCAGCTGAGTGTAAATGTCTCGAGCCTTGCCGATAACAACGCTTTTCAAAAAAGTAAGGTCCAATGCTCTTTTGGCCATTTTAAATTTTCTGCAACTTTTTCAAAATGCAAAAAAATACTTATCTACCTATTTTTCCTGAAATGGCGGAACTAATCTGATGTGCTTTGTGGCATCAAAATATCTACCAGAGTCAATAACGGGGGTCGGTTTCACGTTATCTTGACCCTGGAGTTCCAATTACTTCAGCCTTAATTGAAATTGCCTTTCCCTTTCTTTTTCTTCAATACTATATCTCATTTTCTCCTTTTATAACTCAATCCGTTCCTTTTACCCTCTCCATTTCTATTTTTCCATCTGCATTTGTCTCTGCGTTTCTCTTTCTTTTCCCTTCTCTCTTTCTTCAATTTCTCTTTGCTTTTCCTTATCTTTTTCTTCCATTTCTAATCTTAACTTCTCTAATTCTATTTGCCTTTCTATTTCAATTTGTCTCATTTGTAATTCAGTATAAGAAACCATAATAAGAGACAACGCAGATGGATAAAAAAGTTCTTCATCAACCCAAAACTGTACCAAAATATTCTTAATTTCGTGTTTTTTTTATGCTTGTTTTAACAGCATAATGGGAAGCAATATCCAGCAAATGTGTCCTTTTAGCCAAAGTAAACAGCTCCTGAGAAGGCTGAGCAAAAAAGCTTCTCAAATCAAACGACATGTTTGCCCTTTGTTTGTTTTATGAAGTAATTATGGTAATACAGATTGAGGTTAATTTGACGATTTTTGTTTTTGAAATGACAAGCCCAAATAGAAATTTCACATGAAATGACAATTCCCTATATGCCTACGGGGAAATGCCAATCTTTTGAAGCAATACCAAGTCTATATTTGATAAGAAATGACATGTACTTGCCTACAAATGAAATGTCAGTCCTAAAATGCTCAAGAGGTTTTTATCCCGGACGAGCCCCCAATTTCTGTTACGAGCCAGGCGTAGCAGAAAGATAAAGCAAACAAGCCTTTTGGAAATAATTATCAAAATTTATTTACAAACTATCCTTTACTTGTAGAAGTAAGAAAAATTTACTTAGCTCTGTTATGAAATATCCTTGAATGAATCTATTTTCCTTGATCCAACAAAATTCGCAGTCCGGAATGAAAAATAATATCCTTTAACAATCTAACACAGAATTCAGAAATAACTTTTCTTATAAACCCAAATTTCAAACTCCAAAGTCTGAAACAAAGAGAAAAATCAAGCTCTTTTATAGACCCTAAGATTTCTCTAGAACGTTCCTGAGGGCTGTGGGATAAGATTAGGTAATTTTCTAAAAATAATGCAACCCCATACTTTCTGAACTTTCGATCAACTGAAATTAAACTGTGACTCATTTTTCCAGAAGTTTCTTTAAAAAGAATAAACAAGATATTAATAGCATTATTAGGTCACCCAGTGGGGTGAAAGTTGTGCATAACAGTCACCTATAAACCTTTGAATGGAGGAGGAAATTGAATGGTTTTAAATTCAAACGCATATCAAGTTCAGTCCATGATGCAATCCGTGATGCAAACACCTGCAAAGTTTACGGGCCTCCGTGGCCTAGTGGATAAGGGCGCTGACACTTAAACATCAGGTCTCCGAGCCTTGCTCGGGTCACAATGAGACGCCAATTTCTGCAACGGAAGATCAGGTGGTTTTTCTCTGGTTACACCAGTTTTCGCTCAGCTCTGATTATCGATCGACTCGCTATTAGTGTAATAATATTGAAAGGGCCGTAACCCCCCCCCCACCACACAAAAAAAAACCTGCAACGTTTGAGTTGCGCAAACAAGATACAAACTATCAAAAGCGTAATTATGGCATCACGGACTGCCGAAAACTATGCCCCTCCACATCTTGTTTTTGTTGGAACAAAAAGGCTTAAACTGCTTACCAGTGGCCTCTTTCAAGTAACTGTCGATTCTCTCCAGCTGAAGGTCGGAGTCACCCCGGTAGGTACCGGTGGGGTCTACGCCATATTCATCTGATAAACCCTCCCAGAACTGAAAATAAATACACCTTATTTACTGAGTACTTTTTTTCAAACGGTGAAAAAAGAACTACTAGATTCCCAGCAGTCGTGTTCTCTCGGTCTCATTGTATGAATGCCGCGCAATGAGGCTGATTCGACATTGATATATAGAGGATATTCACTTTTTTGAGATGAATATAAAAATATTTCATCGAGTGTGTTGAAAATTCTGATGTTTTCAACACACTGGATATTTTTTATATTTATCGAAAAAAGGTAAATTTTCTTTTTATTTTAAAATATTTTAGGACACTTACTGTAATTGATCAATCGGATCTTACGTCACAATTTTTGACTTGGCTATGACGTCACAACTGTCAGTTGTTAACAAAAATAAACAGATCGCCGTTTTGAATACAGGATATTTACAGAACAAAGAGTGCTTTTCAAGGTATTTTACAGAATTATTTTATAGATAACATATGCATTTTGGCGAGAAAAGTAGTCCGGGCTGCTACTGTGAAAATAACAGGGTCGCACTCGTGAAAATTCTGATATTTTCAACACACTCGAAGAAATATTTTTGGTATTTATCTAAAAAAAGTAAATATCCACTAATATTTTAGGACACTTACTGTAATTGATCAATCGGATCTTACGTCAGAATTTTTGACTTGGTTATGACGTCACAACTGTCAGTTGCAAACCATAAACAGATCGCCATTTTCATACAGCATTTTTACAGTTCAAATAATGCTTTTCCAAGGTATTTTACACAATTATTTTATAGATAACATATGAATTTTGGCGAGAAAAGTAGTCCGAGATGCTACTGTGAAAATAACATGGTCATGTTATTTTTCACACTGTGAAAATATTTATATTTTCACAGTGTGAGAATATCACTTTTATTTGTTTCAGATATGCATTGATTTCACTGCTATGTATAAAATAAAACGTCATCTTCTGGTGACATAGTCGTTTATATCAAAATATGGCAAATATAAAATCTCTGTAGCATTTTCGTAAAATATTCTGTTGAGTTCAAGTTCTTATAAAAAATGACACTCAAAAGATGGTTTAGAATCACTTAGAGATTGTTTATATATGCATTGGATTCTGAGTGTTAAATCGTTGCGCTGATATGCAATCGTACTAGTTTTTTGGTTTGGTTTGTAATGGAGTAAAACGGCCCATACAACACCATTTAGGTTATTTTTGAGCCGGTCAGTTTACCTACCCACGCTTTTCCTAAGGAGGCTAATACGTAAGCGGTTAACCAATACAGTGCACATCCTTTCGCCAGAAACGGACAACTAACGTCTAACTGACGCAATTAGCGCTGAGACGTGACGTAATGTGTCCCGATTTTGGCGCGTCATAGTGAATGATTACGTTCGAAAGGAAATATATCCCCGCCTGAAAGGAATGTTTTCCCAGCAGGAAAATATCATTTTTATTTCCCCCAAAAAGTACTTAAAATAGCAGCAAAAATGAAATATAACGTCATATTCTGGTGACATAGTCGTTTATATCAAAATATGGCAAATATAAAATCTCTAGCATTTTCGTAAAATATTCTGTTGCAATTGTACTAGTTTTTTAGTTTGGTTTGTAATGGAGTTAAACGGCCCATTTAACACTATTTAGGTCATTTTTGAGCCGGTCAGTTTACCTATCCACTCTTTTTCTGAGGAGGCTTATACGTAAGCGGTTAACCAATACAGTGCACATTCTTTCGCCAGAAATGGACAACTGCCCTTCTTGAATCAGCAGAAGGGAGAGAATGACTGTAGAAAAGATTTCATGATAAATCGTCACGAATGTTGCCGACACCGGTAGTTATCGTATTCACGTCCTCCGAAAAATAATATGTACCCACTGTTAACCCCAATTTTCGTGTATAAAGTGGGGATAAGAGGGGTTTACATTACACGGACTTGTTAACATGAAGGATACTGTGAATAAATGCAAACATTACGATAACACACTGGTGTGTGATAAAGTACATTTTTCACATCGCCAAAATGGCTACTTTCTGATGAAAATCCGTGATATGTTTTTTATTTATACTGCAAACATTGAGGCGGTTCTAACGAACACCCACAATCTATTCTTGGAACAGAAATAAGAAAAATAATATATACCCCATAAACCATGTTTTCCACACATAAAGTTGGGTTAAAGGGGGTCTTCATTTCACGGATTCGTTAACCTCACGAAACTACTTTATATAAAGAGCTGAAGGACAGAACATCCGGGGGTTCACATCTGGCAGTGAATGGATAACCGACTCGTTGCAGAACAGGGACATCACGCAAACAAGTGCGTGACAAAAGAAGTTGTCCGATTGGAAAAGTTGCCCGAATTGTCCAGTTCTGACTCACCTTCGCGCCAATCTGGTTACCGTCTTGACCACCATGGATATCTGTAGAAAGAATTAAATAAATTACCAACAAAATGAAAGTCACCTCGCCTATAGGGGCTTGGACAAATGGGTCTGGCGGCATCGTGCCCTACGCAGAGCTGAAACCGAATGAATTTGAATACTTGTACAAACAGCTTAGGCCAAGGACCTAGAATTTAATTAAGAGTCTTTAACAGGTCATATTTTCCAAACTATATGATGGATTTGGTTCATATTTGGAATGATGATAACGGTTCTCACTTTCATTCAACACCACCCTCAAGCATGACTTAAGGTCAAGGTCACAGACATAGATTTTTATGTTAAAGTTTTTAAGAGCTCAAATTTTTACCAACCAAATGAGGGATTTGGTTCATATTTGAAATGATGATAAGATATAGGTCCAAAGTTTTATTCAGCAATTCCCGGCTTATGTTCATGGCCTCAAGGTCAAGGTAACGGACATAGAAGTTTGGTGTTAAAGTTATTTTAGAACTCATATTTTTCAATGGATTTGGTCGGTATTTGGTATGATGTTAGATAAAGGTTCATTAGGCAATACCTCCACATATACCCATGGCCTCAAAGACACTTTATCAGGCGAGCTATGCTGTCTGTTAACAGCTCTTGTTTGTCACTAATTTTCTGAATTTAGTCATTTTTCATCCTCAACATATAGACAGTGGGTACTTGAACGTACCTCCGCTTACTGTTTTGTACCAAGCTTTCTGAAACTTTGCATGACATGTCTTCATGGTATGAGGGTGTACACGTGCCTTGGAAGAATGTTAGGTCATTCTGTATGCCACTTTGTTTTCACATTATGAACTTGGTCATTTTATAGCCCCAGAGACATGTATAAGGACACTTCGTACCCCATGTTTGCAGAATGTTTACTGTTTTGTTTGTTGATTTGAAGGTTAACGTCCCCGTCAACACTGTATATGTCATTTTGGAGACGATGTCTCCAATTTTGTGGTACTTTTTATTTACCCGACATGAGATGAAATGACATCTCAAATCCTGTCGCCCAATGAAACCGAAAAGGTTTATATAAGCTTTGGCTATCCGACTCGCATCACTTTTCCTGGACATGCTTAGATCCTCTAAGCGGTTTACCAGTACTTGTGTGCGGTCAGTTTAAGCTCTGCTTGGAAGCATCCTGCAGCCCATCTATTTCTTCAAGCCCCATGGCCGGGGCCGACTGCAGAATGTTCAAGCAAAATAGGAGAATATGCATGGTGAAATTCCTATATATTTATTTCTTCTACCTTAAATAAACATTTCCATTACTTTTTGGGGGCATGGGGGTGGGGGAAGAGGTGGTAGGAGCTATTTAGATTGGCCATCGCCTGTTGTCGTTGTGAGGAAATATCCGTCTGTAAACCCGTATAATGAAAATCATTTAAATATCTTGCCTGAAACCAGAAGGCCCGGAGGCTCATTGGGTTCGCATGGACTCATAACAGGGAAACCTTTAAAAGAATTTTGTCAAGGCCCAGTCCCTTAATATTTGGTACATGTATGTTGCTTCGTCTATATTCCTTCACCAAAGTTGCTTTAATTATAGCCATGGGATCAAAAGTAGCCATGCATTTGTTATTTGGCATGCAACTGCATCTACATGTAGTGGACCTCTACCAAGACAGTTCTCATTATAGCGCCCCTAGGGGTCAACTGGTTTAATATGGGAGAACCATTTATATCTTCTTGTCTGAAGCCAGAAGGTCTTGATATCTGGTCTCGACAGGCTGATTCATATTATGGACCTCTAGTAAGTTGATTCGGACCAAACTTTGCCCCGACCATGGGACTTGTTCTACATAGACCCATAAGAGGAAAAAAAAACTTTAAAAAATCTTCTAGTCTCAAACAAGAAGGCCTGGTCCTTTGATATTAACAAAGGTAACGTTCATAAAGGGGAAGACAATAAATGACTTTATTAAATATTACTGGTTAATGTAAGATTTATATTTTTTGCCGGATTTCACCGGCGAAAGTTCGCTGGAGGCAGCCGGTTGTCTCTAGCGAGACAGTCAGCTGTCAATAGCCACTTCCTTTCATATAACGACGAAACTCCTTACAACAACAATTACCATGCCCAAGGTGAATCAAAGCACTGAGAGTGCTGATGGAGCGTAGCTTTGATAATTTGATTTAGCGTCTGATTGGAATATTCAGGCTCTTATTGATCCAATCTACATAGCTGTTTGAAGCTATTCTGGGCCAGAAGTCGTGTGTGTGTGTGAATTCGGGTTTAACGTCGCTTTCAACAATTTTTCAGTCATATCACGACGGTGTCTGGTTGCGACAGGGAGCTCAATGCTCACTTTTTTATAGTGCTGCCTCACTGAAGTATCATGTCCCAGACACATTACAAGATACCACACCCAGTCACATTATCCTGACACTGGATCGACCAGTCCTAGCTCTACCCCGTAAATCTGTGTGCCAAGCGAGGAGCAGCTAGTACCATTTTTAACGACTTTGGTATGTCGCGGCCCGGGATCGAACCCGTGACCTCCCGTTCCCCGGAGCGGACACTCTACCAACTGAGCTATCGGGGCCGGTGCCGGAAGTCGTGTTAAAGCAACAAGAAATATATTGAAATTAACTCACGTTAAGGTGTAGACCCCGCAACAACCATCACGAAAACACGCCTGTACAAATACATTGTCAACTTTTCGGCAAAAAAATGGAAATTTTAAGATACAAATTTGTGATATTTTCTTATCTCTGCTCAAGACATTGCTTGCGGGGACTTGACTGAACCGCCTTGACGAGGCAGTTTTATCAAGTACCCACAATGTTTAATTGAAGATTTCTGCTGAGCTATAGTTCGTGCAATAGCTGCGGCTTGCGCAATTGTTTCGCGGCTTTAAAGTTATTTTATGTAATCAGTTTTTGAAAAATTACCTTGGGTAGGTTATTTATCTTGCATTAGACATTCTCCTTGGTTACGTCTTGATGATGTTTATCTTCATGTCAAAAATTATCATAATTTTCCCAGCAGTTTATAAGTTATACATCCGAAATCAGTCTTTAGAAAATTGCCTCGGTGAGGCTGTTTATAAAGCTATCTGGCATTAGACAATATCATTAGCTTGATCTTGTCAATTTACATCTGCATGCAAAACATTATAAAAATATACCCGTCGGTTTGAAAGTTATACGACCGTGTCAGTGAGTGAAATTTTTACCTTGCCGAGGGTAAAATAAAGAAATTTGGCATTCAGGAAACGCGTTGGTTAGATCTGTACAGTATCTATCTGTATGCTAACAGTTGTCAAAAATATTCCAAGTAGATAAGAAGTTACACTTCGAAATAATTTTTCAGTTTGCCTAGGCAAGGCCGTTTGTAAAGTAATTTGGCATAAGGCAATTTTGCGGGTTAAGTATTGTCAATATCAACCTGTATGCCGAAAATGATCAGAGCCGGGTTTAGATGTTATACTTCGTATTTATTTTTTATATTATTTTGCCTCGGCGAGGCCATTCATAAAGTAATCTTGCATAAAACAGCCTCAATATCAATCCGAATGCCAAAAAATGATCGGAATATTCAGAGAGGTTTGAACATTATACTCTGTTAACATTTTTCTAAATATATATTGCATCGGTGAGGCCATTTATGAAGTGATCTTGCATACGACAGTTTCTTGGGTTAGTTATTGTCAATATCAATCCATAGGAATATTTGAAGAGGTTTAGACATTATACTCCGTTATTATTATATAAAAATAAATTGCCCCGACGGGCCATTTATGAAATGATCTGGCATTAAGGCAATTTCTTTGGTTAGATATTGTCAATACAGCACAGTGCACAGTCTTTTACCGGAAACCAACAACTGCCCTTCTTGAATCGGTGAAAGGGATAGAATCACCGTGGAACAGATTTCACGATCAATCTCCTGGAAAGAATGTTGCCAAACCCGGCAGGTATCGAACTTGCGTCTGAGCTGATAATCTGCTGTTTTATGGTCACATGCCTATGACGCAGACAGGTCGCTTTAAAAAAGTAACATTGTTCCCCCCCCACCCGCCTCCCAACATCACATATTAACCCATACTCTGTGTATATGTCTAGCAGCCTTTTAAGGGACAAGCATAGCAGACCCAGATCAGACGATACAACAAGTGTCGTCTCATCTGTGTCTAAACTGCAAAATTTACTGCTTACAATATAAGCCTTGACGTGCACCTGTCCAAACTCATTCCAACTGTCTTCTTTTGGTAATACATTATCGACCCACACTGCGTACGCTTAACCCATTTTAAACGAATGGAATCTTCAACACCTTATATCAGTATGGAATGAGTTCATTTTAAAATCAGGGATGTCAGGTCGTGGCTTCCACGAAATATTTGGCAAAAATGGCTGAACCTTTTTGTATGCAGTGAAGGCCATACTGAGACTCCGCGTTCTGTGGTATCTGATCTGGGTTTGTCCTGTTTGCAAGTTGCCAGGTTTGGGATTTTATGGTACAAATGGGCTGTAAACTGGGTTATATGAACTGAACTATAGAAAGATTAGACTGCTACACAGTTCATCTATTAAAAATATTCATCTATTCCGTTTGAAATAGGTGGTCTGTGAAGCAGTCTATAAGAAGATACCGCATGGCGTAATAATCTATTATGTTAACACGGTGGTACTATGTTCTCACTGGTGATTGGGTCATATGCAGTAACAGCGAAAGTAGTGCCGAAATCACTTCTCAACACACTGCAACAGCTACGCTCCAAAAAGGCCAATAAAGGGATTGAAAATATTGCATTTATTTGTCGAAGGAACAAATGTTGTGGCTATTTATTAGAATCGCCTTGCAAGGCGATTCTAACAAATGTCCACAACATTTGTTTTATGTCGTAACTGAGGAGAAAACCCGTTCATTACGATAACACACCCGTGCAACACAGTGTTTTTTCATATCTCCAAAATGGCTACTTTTCTAACGAAAATTCATTATATTGTTCTTATTTATACTCGAAACATAGGTTGTGGGTGCTCGTTAGAACCGCCTAATTGAGGTGGTTCTAACGAGTACCCGCCACCTAACATTATGGTTACTTCCCCGTACTAGAACTCCTAGTGTCTAGAACAAAAGGCCCAAGGTCCCATATAAGAATATGGTGTCGTTATCATCCTGGCATGGCCTCGGTTCCGCTCAGCACGGTCATCCCGAAGGTTAGAAATGCCCATTTACAATAGAACCTCGTATTGGATTGTTTTTCTTGCACAACGCCACCCAAAAGTTTCGTTTTACTTTATTTAACGTTTTGTTTTCGCGCATTTTATTTCTGTAGTATACCTGGATAAGAACACCAGGCGAAGCACATAATTTCTATCCCAGGCTTAAACTACGGATTTCTTTATCTAATGTGCAAGAAAAGATGTTCCAGTCATTGACATTCCATTCGATAGCTCCTAAAATACGGACAACGCTATACACGTTCCTGCTTTGAAAAACAATCTTTTGTTTTTACAGCAAAGCCCGAGGTCAGCCTGCGCACACATGCAGTCTGATCCTGCGCACACGTGTATTCTGATCCTGCGCACACATGCATTCTGATCCTGCGCACACGTGCATTCTGATCCTGCGCACACATGCATTCTGATCCTGCACACACATGCAGTCTGATCCTGTGCACACATGCATTCTGATCCTGCGCACACATGCAGTCTGAACCTGCGCACACATACGTTCCGATCCTGCGCACACATGCAGTCTGATCGTATGCACATATGCGCTCTGATCCTGCGCACACATGCACTCTGATCCTGCGCACACACGCAGGCTGATACTGCGCACACATGCAGTCTGATACGGAGCACACATGCAGTCTGATACTGCGCACACATACAGTCTGATACGGAGCACAGATGCAGTCTGATCATGCGCACACATGCAGTTTGATACTGCGAGCACACTCAGTCTATTCCTGCGCATACATGCAGTCTGATTCTGTGCCTAAATGCAGTCTGATCCTATGTACACATGTAGTATGATCCTGCGCATACATGCAGTCTGATCCTGCGCATACATGCAGTCTGATACTGCGCACTTATGCAGTGTGATCAGTCTTTGCTGGGAACTGTACCTGTTTTCCCAAAGCATCAAAATGACCCAGATTAAGTGGCTCCAGACATAACATTAAGATAACACATCCGTGTGACACAGTACATTTTTCAACCAAACCGCAAAAAAGGTGATTTTTCTTACGAAAATTTGTTATATTTTCTTATATATACTCCAAACATAGGTTTTGGGCGACTCATTGAGGCGGTTCTTACGAGTACCCACAGCCTTTGCAGTACGAAAACACATCCGTGCGACATATTGCATTTTTCATATCTGAAAAATGGCTGCCTTTAAATCCGTGATATTTTTCTTATTAATACTGCAAACATATGTTGTGGGTGCTCGTTAGAACCGCCTCATTGAGGCGGTTCTAACGAGTACCCACAACCTATGTTTTGGAGCAGAAATAATAAAAATAATGTATACCCCCGTACACCCCCGTTTTACTATATCAAAGAGGGGTTCAAGGGGGTCAGAATTATATAGGCGTATTTTCATGATGGTCTTGAAACAGACATAAGTAAAATAATGTTTACCTCCGTAAACTCCAGTTTTCTCTATATAAAGTGGGGTTCAGGGGGTGTTCATTTCTCGGATATGTTTACGTAATGTTTTGATCTGTTTTTCAACTTAACTCATATCTTGCTGTTCATGTCAACCCCTGTCTTTGCAAACAGTGTAAATCCAGATCAGATGGCTTCTGAAGAAGCCATTCAGAAGCAATCTGATCATTTTCAACACTGTTTGGCATTCAGTTTATAAATTTGTAGCAATAAATTACATCAAGTAATTTGATTGGTTGATAGACAGAAATGGGTGTGGCTTAAATGAATATTCAGCAAGATAAGGTTTAAAATCCGCCTGTCAAAATGGGGGGGGGGGGGGAAGAAAAGAAAATTAAAAAAAAAACGTGAATAAGTACTGCTTATTAGGTGTCTCCTGCAAGTTAATGGTCAAAAGAAGTGTTATGGAAACATGAATTTCACAAAGGGGAATAACTTTAAAACTTGAGATCCCTTGAACTTTTTCTGTAGCTGCAATATCTCATGAATATCAACATTTATGAGAAGATTCCTAATGTTATTATCTAGATATGTAGGATAAACAGTTTTCAAGAACTTCAATGGAGAATAACCATATACGTATTGATCCATAGAACCTCCAACAACAGCATATCGATACCAAGGTTTATAATTTCTAAAACTATTAAGCCAAACAAAGTGTTATTGACACTAACGATCTACAAAAATAACTATAACAGTATAGGTCCCTTAACCGTTGTTTTACTGCAGCAGCATCATGTCACGAATATCAGCATCAATGCAAAATATGACACATGTCAGCATCAATGCAAAATATGACACATGTAACATATAGAGGATCTTACATGAGTGTTCATGTATTATTGAATTTATTAAACGAGTTGAGGAAAAGGGATAAAATGCGAGGCCCTGCCGAGCATTTTATTCCTTTTCCTCAACGAGTTTAATAAATTCAATAATACATGAGCACGAATGCAAGATTCTATTTATCATATGGCATTTAAAACGCATTTTATTCACGATTGTTTACAAAAATGTCAATATTCCGCCATTAGTAAACGCGACGTCGTTAAGGACGTCGTACATGTAACGTTACGGAACGTATCTAGCTAATTGCATATCTAATCCACTAGTGGATTATCGAAAATAATGCATGGCGTTATTACACTCTCAGACGCGACGTCATATGATAAATCCAATTATTAATCAACTAAAAAAAAAAAAAAAAAAAGAGAAAGGTTTCTGCAACTACGTAAGGGAATTAAATATCTGATAATTGATCTCTGGACGCTGGTTTTTCCTTTGCAACAACATCCTATAAAATATCAACATTAACCCTTATCTTGCTGAATATTCATTTAAGCCACACCCATTTCTTTCTGTCAACCAATCAAAGTTCTTGATGTAATTTATTGCTACAAATTCATAAATTGAATGCCAAACAGTGTAGATCCTGATCAGATGGCTTCTTCAGAAGCCATCTGATCTGGATCTACACTGTTTGCAAAGATAGGGGTTGTTGTGCAAGATAAGAGTTAATGCAAAATATGACAGGAATTCTAGATATATTTAGCAGGAAAACATTTTGTACGCACCTCAAAGTGCCATAGACAACATCTAAAGAATTACAAATGGAAATAACTTTAACAGTTTTGATTCCTTGGCCGTCCTTTTTTGCAGCAGCAACATCTAATCATTCGGTGTTTTCGCAAAGAATCTTGAAAATTTAGAAACATTCAACCGTCCAACACTGAGGTGCTAATCAGATTGTGCGGATGCGGAAGATAATCTGAACCTTTGTTAACACAAATGACAAAAATCAGGTTTTTTATAACCTGGCTAATATTATTTTCTAGCGTCATATTTTTTTTTTTCCTTTAAGGATAAATTCACTTATTTAGAACCGATTCTTCAGCAGAGGTAGACGAAAACCGGAGTGTTCGGAGAAAAACAACCTGACCCTTTACGCGAGCGAGGCGAAAATCACAGCGATTGTGATAAACGGCCAGCGCTCTAACTCACTAGGCCACGGAGGCCTATCTCCACCGCCATGATAAGTTTTAATAAGTTAATCGAGAATAATTACTTTTTCGAGGTGAATACCAAACATATTCTATCGAGTAAGTTGAAAACCTCAGAGATTTCAAGACATTCGATGAAATATTTTTCGTGAGCACGGGAAAATTCTAATGTTTACAACACACTGGTATTTATAAGTGGTAAAAGTAGTCCGGGCTGATCATGTAATATTTCACAATGTCAAAATATCAATCTTACAGCATTTTTATTTGTTTCAGATCTGCTGTTGATTTCACTGCTAAGTATGGAATAAAGTCATTTTTTCTCATGTTACATTGAAACTTCGATGGCTCGAACACCGCATCACAAAAGCATAACTCTATACTTATGATCCCCTTGAACCCCACTTTTATACGGACATGTCCGTCTATAGGTTTTCTAGGATAAGGCCTGTTCACAAATGAGACTTTATAGTACGTAGTATGACCCATCTTCTTTCTTATGAATGTTTTCATTGCTCTTAAAGGAACTCATTTTTGATTTTTATTTATGAGTCAAAGCATAATCATCTGCCAAACGAGAAGCTTCCTGCAAAGTTTCAACCTGTCTCTCATCGAGAAAAGACTCAATGTCTTTATGTACCGTTTCAACTCTTCAGCAAGGACAAGCTGTCTAAGTTTTTCATGATTAGCGCCTACTTGTTTAGAAGAACATCACCAATCAAATAACTGTTCTTTGGTTCTAGCAAATTCTACATGGGTGTGGGAAATTTCATTTTTACAATTCCCAAATTTCTGCCTGTAAGCCTCAGGGACCAACTCATATGCAATAAGAAGAAGCTTCTTAACGTCTTAACCAAATCATAGTCTAAGCTTTGCTCGACAGTCAGCTGAGTGTAAATGTCTCGAGCCTTGCCGATAACAACGCTTTTCAAAAAAGTAAGGTCCAATGCTCTTTTGGCCATTTTAAATTTTCTGCAACTTTTTCAAAATGCAAAAAAATACTTATCTACCTATTTTTCCTGAAATGGCGGAACTAATCTGATGTGCTTTGTGGCATCAAAATATCTACCAGAGTCAATAACGGGGGTCGGTTTCACGTTATCTTGACCCTGGAGTTCCAATTCCTTCAGCCTTAATTGAAATTGCCTTTCCCTTTCTTTTTCTTCAATACTATATCTCATTTTCTCCTTTTATAACTCAATCCGTTCCTTTTACCCTCTCCATTTCTATTTTTCCATCTGCATTTGTCTCTGCGTTTCTCTTTCTTTTCCCTTCTCTCTTTCTTCAATTTCTCTTTGCTTTTCCTTATCTTTTTCTTCCATTTCTAATCTTAACTTCTCTAATTCTATTTGCCTTTCTATTTCAATTTGTCTCATTTGTAATTCAGTATAAGAAACCATAATAAGAGACAACGCAGATGGATAAAAAAGTTCTTCATCAACCCAAAACTGTACCAAAATATTCTTAATTTCGTGTTTTTTTTTATGCTTGTTTTAACAGCATAATGGGAAGCAATATCCAGCAAATGTGTCCTTTTAGCCAAAGTAAACAGCTCCTGAGAAGGCTGAGCAAAAAAGCTTCTCAAATCAAACGACATGTTTGCCCTTTGTTTGTTTTATGAAGTAATTATGGTAATACAGATTGAGGTTAATTTGACGATTTTTGTTTTTGAAATGACAAGCCCAAATAGAAATTTCACATGAAATGACAATTCCCTATATGCCTACGGGGAAATGCCAATCTTTTGAAGCAATACCAAGTCTATATTTGATAAGAAATGACATGTACTTGCCTACAAATGAAATGTCAGTCCTAAAATGCTCAAGAGGTTTTATCCCGGACGAGCCCCCAATTTCTGTTACGAGCCAGGCGTAGCAGAAAGATAAAGCAAACAAGCCTTTTGGAAATAATTATCAAAATTTATTTACAAACTATCCTTTACTTGTAGAAGTAAGAAAAATTTACTTAGCTCTGATATGAAATATCCTTGAATGAATCTATTTTCCTTGATCCAACAAAATTCGCAGTCCGGAATGAAAAATAATATCCTTTAACAATCTAACACAGAATTCAGAAATAACTTTTCTTATAAACCCAAATTTCAAACTCCAAAGTCTGAAACAAAGAGAAAAATCAAGCTCTTTTATAGACCCTAAGATTTCTCTAGAACGTTCCTGAGGGCTGTGGGATAAGATTAGGTAATTTTCTAAAAATAATGCAACCCCATACTTTCTGAACTTTCGATCAACTGAAATTAAACTGTGACTCATTTTTCCAGAAGTTTCTTTAAAAAGAATAAACAAGATATTAATAGCATTATTAGGTCACCCAGTGGGGTGAAAGTTGTGCATAACAGTCACCTATAAACCTTTGAATGGAGGAGGAAATTGAATGGTTTTAAATTCAAACGCATATCAAGTTCAGTCCATGATGCAATCCGTGATGCAAACACCTGCAAAGTTTACGGGCCTCCGTGGCCTAGTGGATAAGGGCGCTGACACTTAAACATCAGGTCTCCGAGCCTTGCTCGGGTCACAATGAGACGCCAATTTCTGCAACGGAAGATCAGGTGGTTTTTCTCTGGTTACACCAGTTTTCGCTCAGCTCTGATTATCGATCGACTCGCTATTAGTGTAATAATATTGAAAGGGCCGTAACCCCCCCCCCCACCACACAAAAAAAAACCTGCAACGTTTGAGTTGCGCAAACAAGATACAAACTATCAAAAGCGTAATTATGGCATCACGGACTGCCGAAAACTATGCCCCTCCACATCTTGTTTTTTGTTGGAACAAAAAGGCTTAAACTGCTTACCAGTGGCCTCTTTCAAGTAACTGTCGATTCTCTCCAGCTGAAGGTCGGAGTCACCCCGGTAGGTACCGGTGGGGTCTACGCCATATTCATCTGATAAACCCTCCCAGAACTGAAAATAAATACACCTTATTTACTGAGTACTTTTTTTCAAACGGTGAAAAAAGAACTACTAGATTCCCAGCAGTCGTGTTCTCTCGGTCTCATTGTATGAATGCCGCGCAATGAGGCTGATTCGACATTGATATATAGAGGATATTCACTTTTTTGAGATGAATATAAAAATATTTCATCGAGTGTGTTGAAAATTCTGATGTTTTCAACACACTGGATATTTTTTATATTTATCGAAAAAAGGTAAATTTTCTTTTTATTTTAAAATATTTTAGGACACTTACTGTAATTGATCAATCGGATCTTACGTCACAATTTTTGACTTGGCTATGACGTCACAACTGTCAGTTGTTAACAAAAATAAACAGATCGCCGTTTTGAATACAGGATATTTACAGAACAAAGAGTGCTTTTCAAGGTATTTTACAGAATTATTTTATAGATAACATATGCATTTTGGCGAGAAAAGTAGTCCGGGCTGCTACTGTGAAAATAACAGGGTCGCACTCGTGAAAATTCTGATATTTTCAACACACTCGAAGAAATATTTTTGGTATTTATCTAAAAAAAGTAAATATCCACTAATATTTTAGGACACTTACTGTAATTGATCAATCGGATCTTACGTCAGAATTTTTGACTTGGTTATGACGTCACAACTGTCAGTTGCAAACCATAAACAGATCGCCATTTTCATACAGCATTTTTACAGTTCAAATAATGCTTTTCCAAGGTATTTTACACAATTATTTTATAGATAACATATGAATTTTGGCGAGAAAAGTAGTCCGAGATGCTACTGTGAAAATAACATGGTCATGTTATTTTTCACACTGTGAAAATATTTATATTTTCACAGTGTGAGAATATCACTTTTATTTGTTTCAGATATGCATTGATTTCACTGCTATGTATAAAATAAAACGTCATCTTCTGGTGACATAGTCGTTTATATCAAAATATGGCAAATATAAAATCTCTGTAGCATTTTCGTAAAATATTTTGTTGAGTTCAAGTTCTTATAAAAAATGACACTCAAAAGATGGTTTAGAATCACTTAGAGATTGTTTATATATGCATTGGATTCTGAGTGTTAAATCGTTGCGCTGATATGCAATCGTACTAGTTTTTTTGGTTTGGTTTGTAATGAAGTAAAACGGCCCATACAACACCATTTAGGTTATTTTTGAGCCGGTCAGTTTACCTACCCACGCTTTTCCTAAGGAGGCTAATACGTAAGCGGTTAACCAATACAGTGCACATCCTTTCGCCAGAAACGGACAACTAACGTCTAACTGACGCAATTAGCGCTGAGACGTGACGTAATGTGTCCCGATTTTGGCGCGTCATAGTGAATGATTACGTTCGAAAGGAAATATATCCCCGCCTGAAAGGAATGTTTTCCCAGCAGGAAAATATCATTTTTATTTCCCCCAAAAAGTACTTAAAATAGCAGCAAAAATGAAATATAACGTCATATTCTGGTGACATAGTCGTTTATATCAAAATATGGCAAATATAAAATCTCTAGCATTTTCGTAAAATATTCTGTTGCAATTGTACTAGTTTTTTAGTTTGGTTTGTAATGGAGTTAAACGGCCCATTTAACACTATTTAGGTCATTTTTGAGCCGGTCAGTTTACCTATCCACTCTTTTTCTGAGGAGGCTTATACGTAAGCGGTTAACCAATACAGTGCACATTCTTTCGCCAGAAATGGACAACTGCCCTTCTTGAATCAGCAGAAGGGAGAGAATGACTGTAGAAAAGATTTCATGATAAATCGTCACGAATGTTGCCGACACCGGTAGTTATCGTATTCACGTCCTCCGAAAAATAATATGTACCCACTGTTAACCCCAATTTTCGTGTATAAAGTGGGGATAAGAGGGGTTTACATTACACGGACTTGTTAACATGAAGGATACTGTGAATAAATGCAAACATTACGATAACACACTGGTGTGTGATAAAGTACATTTTTCACATCGCCAAAATGGCTACTTTCTGATGAAAATCCGTGATATGTTTTTTATTTATACTGCAAACATTGAGGCGGTTCTAACGAACACCCACAATCTATTCTTGGAACAGAAATAAGAAAAATAATATATACCCCATAAACCATGTTTTCCACACATAAAGTTGGGTTAAAGGGGGTCTTCATTTCACGGATTCGTTAACCTCACGAAACTACTTTATATAAAGAGCTGAAGGACAGAACATCCGGGGGTTCACATCTGGCAGTGAATGGATAACCGACTCGTTGCAGAACAGGGACATCACGCAAACAAGTGCGTGACAAAAGAAGTTGTCCGATTGGAAAAGTTGCCCGAATTGTCCAGTTCTGACTCACCTTCGCGCCAATCTGGTTACCGTCTTGACCACCATGGATATCTGTAGAAAGAATTAAATAAATTACCAACAAAATGAAAGTCACCTCGCCTATAGGGGCTTGGACAAATGGGTCTGGCGGCATCGTGCCCTACGCAGAGCTGAAACCGAATGAATTTGAATACTTGTACAAACAGCTTAGGCCAAGGACCTAGAATTTAATTAAGAGTCTTTAACAGGTCATATTTTCCAAACTATATGATGGATTTGGTTCATATTTGGAATGATGATAACGGTTCTCACTTTCATTCAACACCACCCTCAAGCATGACTTAAGGTCAAGGTCACAGACATAGATTTTTATGTTAAAGTTTTTAAGAGCTCAAATTTTTACCAACCAAATGAGGGATTTGGTTCATATTTGAAATGATGATAAGATATAGGTCCAAAGTTTTATTCAGCAATTCCCGGCTTATGTTCATGGCCTCAAGGTCAAGGTAACGGACATAGAAGTTTGGTGTTAAAGTTATTTTAGAACTCATATTTTTCAATGGATTTGGTCGGTATTTGGTATGATGTTAGATAAAGGTTCATTAGGCAATACCTCCACATATACCCATGGCCTCAAAGACACTTTATCAGGCGAGCTATGCTGTCTGTTAACAGCTCTTGTTTGTCACTAATTTTCTGAATTTAGTCATTTTTCATCCTCAACATATAGACAGTGGGTACTTGAACGTACCTCCGCTTACTGTTTTGTACCAAGCTTTCTGAAACTTTGCATGACATGTCTTCATGGTATGAGGGTGTACACGTGCCTTGGAAGAATGTTAGGTCATTCTGTATGCCACTTTGTTTTCACATTATGAACTTGGTCATTTTATAGCCCCAGAGACATGTATAAGGACACTTCGTACCCCATGTTTGCAGAATGTTTACTGTTTTGTTTGTTGATTTGAAGGTTAACGTCCCCGTCAACACTGTATATGTCATTTTGGAGACGATGTCTCCAATTTTGTGGTACTTTTTATTTACCCGACATGAGATGAAATGACATCTCAAATCCTGTCGCCCAATGAAACCGAAAAGGTTTATATAAGCTTTGGCTATCCGACTCGCATCACTTTTCCTGGACATGCTTAGATCCTCTAAGCGGTTTACCAGTACTTGTGTGCGGTCAGTTTAAGCTCTGCTTGGAAGCATCCTGCAGCCCATCTATTTCTTCAAGCCCCATGGCCGGGGCCGACTGCAGAATGTTCAAGCAAAATAGGAGAATATGCATGGTGAAATTCCTATATATTTATTTCTTCTACCTTAAATAAACATTTCCATTACTTTTTGGGGGCATGGGGGTGGGGGAAGAGGTGGTAGGAGCTATTTAGATTGGCCATCGCCTGTTGTCGTTGTGAGGAAATATCCGTCTGTAAACCCGTATAATGAAAATCATTTAAATATCTTGCCTGAAACCAGAAGGCCCGGAGGCTCATTGGGTTCGCATGGACTCATAACAGGGAAACCTTTAAAAGAATTTTGTCAAGGCCCAGTCCCTTAATATTTGGTACATGTATGTTGCTTCGTCTATATTCCTTCACCAAAGTTGCTTTAATTATAGCCATGGGATCAAAAGTAGCCATGCATTTGTTATTTGGCATGCAACTGCATCTACATGTAGTGGACCTCTACCAAGACAGTTCTCATTATAGCGCCCCTAGGGGTCAACTGGTTTAATATGGGAGAACCATTTATATCTTCTTGTCTGAAGCCAGAAGGTCTTGATATCTGGTCTCGACAGGCTGATTCATATTATGGACCTCTAGTAAGTTGATTCGGACCAAACTTTGCCCCGACCATGGGACTTGTTCTACATAGACCCATAAGAGGAAAAAAAAACTTTAAAAAATCTTCTAGTCTCAAACAAGAAGGCCTGGTCCTTTGATATTAACAAAGGTAACGTTCATAAAGGGGAAGACAATAAATGACTTTATTAAATATTACTGGTTAATGTAAGATTTATATTTTTTGCCGGATTTCACCGGCGAAAGTTCGCTGGAGGCAGCCGGTTGTCTCTAGCGAGACAGTCAGCTGTCAATAGCCACTTCCTTTCATATAACGACGAAACTCCTTACAACAACAATTACCATGCCCAAGGTGAATCAAAGCACTGAGAGTGCTGATGGAGCGTAGCTTTGATAATTTGATTTAGCGTCTGATTGGAATATTCAGGCTCTTATTGATCCAATCTACATAGCTGTTTGAAGCTATTCTGGGCCAGAAGTCGTGTGTGTGTGTGAATTCGGGTTTAACGTCGCTTTCAACAATTTTTCAGTCATATCACGACGGTGTCTGGTTGCGACAGGGAGCTCAATGCTCACTTTTTTATAGTGCTGCCTCACTGAAGTATCATGTCCCAGACACATTACAAGATACCACACCCAGTCACATTATCCTGACACTGGATCGACCAGTCCTAGCTCTACCCCGTAAATCTGTGTGCCAAGCGAGGAGCAGCTAGTACCATTTTTAACGACTTTGGTATGTCGCGGCCCGGGATCGAACCCGTGACCTCCCGTTCCCCGGAGCGGACACTCTACCAACTGAGCTATCGGGGCCGGTGCCGGAAGTCGTGTTAAAGCAACAAGACATATATTGAAATTAACTCACGTTAAGGTGTAGACCCCGCAACAACCATCACGAAAACACGCCTGTACAAATACATTGTCAACTTTTCGGCAAAAAAATGGAAATTTTAAGATACAAATTTGTGATATTTTCTTATCTCTGCTCAAGACATTGCTTGCGGGGACTTGACTGAACCGCCTTGACGAGGCAGTTTTATCAAGTACCCACAATGTTTAATTGAAGATTTCTGCTGAGCTATAGTTCGTGCAATAGCTGCGGCTTGCGCAATTGTTTCGCGGCTTTAAAGTTATTTTATGTAATCAGTTTTTGAAAAATTACCTTGGGTAGGTTATTTATCTTGCATTAGACATTCTCCTTGGTTACGTCTTGATGATGTTTATCTTCATGTCAAAAATTATCATAATTTTCCCAGCAGTTTATAAGTTATACATCCGAAATCAGTCTTTAGAAAATTGCCTCGGTGAGGCTGTTTATAAAGCTATCTGGCATTAGACAATATCATTAGCTTGATCTTGTCAATTTACATCTGCATGCAAAACATTATAAAAATATACCCGTCGGTTTGAAAGTTATACGACCGTGTCAGTGAGTGAAATTTTTACCTTGCCGAGGGTAAAATAAAGAAATTTGGCATTCAGGAAACGCGTTGGTTAGATCTGTACAGTATCTATCTGTATGCTAACAGTTGTCAAAAATATTCCAAGTAGATAAGAAGTTACACTTCGAAATAATTTTTCAGTTTGCCTAGGCAAGGCCGTTTGTAAAGTAATTTGGCATAAGGCAATTTTGCGGGTTAAGTATTGTCAATATCAACCTGTATGCCGAAAATGATCAGAGCCGGGTTTAGATGTTATACTTCGTATTTATTTTTTATATTATTTTGCCTCGGCGAGGCCATTCATAAAGTAATCTTGCATAAAACAGCCTCAATATCAATCCGAATGCCAAAAAATGATCGGAATATTCAGAGAGGTTTGAACATTATACTCTGTTAACATTTTTCTAAATATATATTGCATCGGTGAGGCCATTTATGAAGTGATCTTGCATACGACAGTTTCTTGGGTTAGTTATTGTCAATATCAATCCATAGGAATATTTGAAGAGGTTTAGACATTATACTCCGTTATTATTATATAAAAATAAATTGCCCCGACGGGCCATTTATGAAATGATCTGGCATTAAGGCAATTTCTTTGGTTAGATATTGTCAATACAGCACAGTGCACAGTCTTTTACCAGAAACCAACAACTGCCCTTCTTGAATCGGTGAAAGGGATAGAATCACCGTGGAACAGATTTCACGATCAATCTCCTGGAAAGAATGTTGCCAAACCCGGCAGGTATCGAACTTGCGTCTGAGCTGATAATCTGCTGTTTTATGGTCACATGCCTATGACGCAGACAGGTCGCTTTAAAAAAGTAACATTGTTCCCCCCCCCCCACCCGCCTCCCAACATCACATATTAACCCATACTCTGTGTATATGTCTAGCAGCCTTTTAAGGGACAAGCATAGCAGACCCAGATCAGACGATACAACAAGTGTCGTCTCATCTGTGTCTAAACTGCAAAATTTACTGCTTACAATATAAGCCTTGACGTGCACCTGTCCAAACTCATTCCAACTGTCTTCTTTTGGTAATACATTATCGACCCACACTGCGTACGCTTAACCCATTTTAAACGAATGGAATCTTCAACACCTTATATCAGTATGGAATGAGTTCATTTTAAAATCAGGGATGTCAGGTCGTGGCTTCCACGAAATATTTGGCAAAAATGGCTGAACCTTTTTGTATGCAGTGAAGGCCATACTGAGACTCCGCGTTCTGTGGTATCTGATCTGGGTTTGTCCTGTTTGCAAGTTGCCAGGTTTGGGATTTTATGGTACAAATGGGCTGTAAACTGGGTTATATGAACTGAACTATAGAAAGATTAGACTGCTACACAGTTCATCTATTAAAAATATTCATCTATTCCGTTTGAAATAGGTGGTCTGTGAAGCAGTCTATAAGAAGATACCGCATGGCGTAATAATCTATTATGTTAACACGGTGGTACTATGTTCTCACTGGTGATTGGGTCATATGCAGTAACAGCGAAAGTAGTGCCGAAATCACTTCTCAACACACTGCAACAGCTACGCTCCAAAAAGGCCAATAAAGGGATTGAAAATATTGCATTTATTTGTCGAAGGAACAAATGTTGTGGCTATTTATTAGAATCGCCTTGCAAGGCGATTCTAACAAATGTCCACAACATTTGTTTTATGTCGTAACTGAGGAGAAAACCCGTTCATTACGATAACACACCCGTGCAACACAGTGTTTTTTCATATCTCCAAAATGGCTACTTTTCTAACGAAAATTCATTATATTGTTCTTATTTATACTCGAAACATAGGTTGTGGGTGCTCGTTAGAACCGCCTAATTGAGGTGGTTCTAACGAGTACCCGCCACCTAACATTATGGTTACTTCCCCGTACTAGAACTCCTAGTGTCTAGAACAAAAGGCCCAAGGTCCCATATAAGACTATGGTGTCGTTATCATCCTGGCATGGCCTCGGTTCCGCTCAGCACGGTCATCCCGAAGGTTAGAAATGCCCATTTACAATAGAACCTCGTATTGGATTGTTTTTCTTGCACAACGCCACCCAAAAGTTTCGTTTTACTTTATTTAACGTTTTGTTTTCGCGCATTTTATTTCTGTAGTATACCTGGATAAGAACACCAGGCGAAGCACATAATTTCTATCCCAGGCTTAAACTACGGATTTCTTTATCTAATGTGCAAGAAAAGATGTTCCAGTCATTGACATTCCATTCGATAGCTCCTAAAATACGGACAACGCTATACACGTTCCTGCTTTGAAAAACAATCTTTTGTTTTTACAGCAAAGCCCGAGGTCAGCCTGCGCACACATGCAGTCTGATCCTGCGCACACGTGTATTCTGATCCTGCGCACACATGCATTCTGATCCTGCGCACACGTGCATTCTGATCCTGCGCACACATGCATTCTGATCCTGCACACACATGCAGTCTGATCCTGTGCACACATGCATTCTGATCCTGCGCACACATGCAGTCTGAACCTGCGCACACATACGTTCCGATCCTGCGCACACATGCAGTCTGATCGTATGCACATATGCGCTCTGATCCTGCGCAAACATGCACTCTGATCCTGCGCACACACGCAGGCTGATACTGCGCACACATGCAGTCTGATACGGAGCACACATGCAGTCTGATACTGCGCACACATACAGTCTGATACGGAGCACAGATGCAGTCTGATCATGCGCACACATGCAGTTTGATACTGCGAGCACACTCAGTCTATTCCTGCGCATACATGCAGTCTGATTCTGTGCCTAAATGCAGTCTGATCCTATGTACACATGTAGTATGATCCTGCGCATACATGCAGTCTGCTCCTGCGCATACATGCAGTCTGATACTGCGCACTTATGCAGTGTGATCAGTCTTTGCTGGGAACTGTACCTGTTTTCCCAAAGCATCAAAATGACCCAGATTAAGTGGCTCCAGACATAACATTAAGATAACACATCCGTGTGACACAGTACATTTTTCAACCAAACCGCAAAAAAAGTGATTTTTCTTACGAAAATTTGTTATATTTTCTTATATATACTCCAAACATAGGTTTTGGGCGACTCATTGAGGCGGTTCTTACGAGTACCCACAGCCTTTGCAGTACGAAAACACATCCGTGCGACATATTGCATTTTTCATATCTGAAAAATGGCTGCCTTTAAATCCGTGATATTTTTCTTATTAATACTGCAAACATATGTTGTGGGTGCTCGTTAGAACCGCCTCATTGAGGCGGTTCTAACGAGTACCCACAACCTATGTTTTGGAGCAGAAATAATAAAAATAATGTATACCCCCGTACACCCCCGTTTTACTATATCAAAGAGGGGTTCAAGGGGGTCAGAATTATATAGGCGTATTTTCATGATGGTCTTGAAACAGACATAAGTAAAATAATGTTTACCTCCGTAAACTCCAGTTTTCTCTATATAAAGTGGGGTTCAGGGGGTGTTCATTTCTCGGATATGTTTACGTAATGTTTTGATCTGTTTTTCAACTTAACTCATATCTTGCTGTTCATGTCAACCCCTGTCTTTGCAAACAGTGTAAATCCAGATCAGATGGCTTCTGAAGAAGCCATTCAGAAGCAATCTGATCATTTTCAACACTGTTTGGCATTCAGTTTATAAATTTGTAGCAATAAATTACATCAAGTAATTTGATTGGTTGATAGACAGAAATGGGTGTGGCTTAAATGAATATTCAGCAAGATAAGGTTTAAAATCCGCCTGTCAAAATGGGGGGGGGGGGGGGGGAAGAAAAGAAAATTAAAAAAAAAACGTGAATAAGTACTGCTTATTAGGTGTCTCCTGCAAGTTAATGGTCAAAAGAAGTGTTATGGAAACATGAATTTCACAAAGGGGAATAACTTTAAAACTTGAGATCCCTTGAACTTTTTCTGTAGCTGCAATATCTCATGAATATCAACATTTATGAGAAGATTCCTAATGTTATTATCTAGATATGTAGGATAAACAGTTTTCAAGAACTTCAATGGAGAATAACCATATACGTATTGATCCATAGAACCTCCAACAACAGCATATCGATACCAAGGTTTATAATTTCTAAAACTATTAAGCCAAACAAAGTGTTATTGACACTAACGATCTACAAAAATAACTATAACAGTATAGGTCCCTTAACCGTTGTTTTACTGCAGCAGCATCATGTCACGAATATCAGCATCAATGCAAAATATGACACATGTCAGCATCAATGCAAAATATGACACATGTAACATATAGAGGATCTTACATGAGTGTTCATGTATTATTGAATTTATTAAACGAGTTGAGGAAAAGGGATAAAATGCGAGGCCCTGCCGAGCATTTTATTCCTTTTCCTCAACGAGTTTAATAAATTCAATAATACATGAGCACGAATGCAAGATTCTATTTATCATATGGCATTTAAAACGCATTTTATTCACGATTGTTTACAAAAATGTCAATATTCCGCCATTAGTAAACGCGACGTCGTTAAGGACGTCGTACATGTAACGTTACGGAACGTATCTAGCTAATTGCATATCTAATCCACTAGTGGATTATCGAAAATAATGCATGGCGTTATTACACTCTCAGACGCGACGTCATATGATAAATCCAATTATTAATCAACTAAAAAAAAAAAAAAAAAAAGAGAAAGGTTTCTGCAACTACGTAAGGGAATTAAATATCTGATAATTGATCTCTGGACGCTGGTTTTTCCTTTGCAACAACATCCTATAAAATATCAACATTAACCCTTATCTTGCTGAATATTCATTTAAGCCACACCCATTTCTTTCTGTCAACCAATCAAAGTTCTTGATGTAATTTATTGCTACAAATTCATAAATTGAATGCCAAACAGTGTAGATCCTGATCAGATGGCTTCTTCAGAAGCCATCTGATCTGGATCTACACTGTTTGCAAAGATAGGGGTTGTTGTGCAAGATAAGAGTTAATGCAAAATATGACAGGAATTCTAGATATATTTAGCAGGAAAACATTTTGTACGCACCTCAAAGTGCCATAGACAACATCTAAAGAATTACAAATGGAAATAACTTTAACAGTTTTGATTCCTTGGCCGTCCTTTTTTGCAGCAGCAACATCTAATCATTCGGTGTTTTCGCAAAGAATCTTGAAAATTTAGAAACATTCAACCGTCCAACACTGAGGTGCTAATCAGATTGTGCGGATGCGGAAGATAATCTGAACCTTTGTTAACACAAATGACAAAAATCAGGTTTTTTATAACCTGGCTAATATTATTTTCTAGCGTCATATTTTTTTTTTCCTTTAAGGATAAATTCACTTATTTAGAACCGATTCTTCAGCAGAGGTAGACGAAAACCGGAGTGTTCGGAGAAAAACAACCTGACCCTTTACGCGAGCGAGGCGAAAATCACAGCGATTGTGATAAACGGCCAGCGCTCTAACTCACTAGGCCACGGAGGCCTATCTCCACCGCCATGATAAGTTTTAATAAGTTAATCGAGAATAATTACTTTTTCGAGGTGAATACCAAACATATTCTATCGAGTAAGTTGAAAACCTCAGAGATTTCAAGACATTCGATGAAATATTTTTCGTGAGCACGGGAAAATTCTAATGTTTACAACACACTGGTATTTATAAGTGGTAAAAGTAGTCCGGGCTGATCATGTAATATTTCACAATGTCAAAATATCAATCTTACAGCATTTTTATTTGTTTCAGATCTGCTGTTGATTTCACTGCTAAGTATGGAATAAAGTCATTTTTTCTCATGTTACATTGAAACTTCGATGGCTCGAACACCGCATCACAAAAGCATAACTCTATACTTATGATCCCCTTGAACCCCACTTTTATACGGACATGTCCGTCTATAGACTAAGAGGTGCACGCGTTGTCATAACAACGTAATTCGCTTCCCTGATAAATATTTTTTGATGGTCAAATCACGTGAATTCTCGGTGAGACTATGCGAGACAACTTCCGGTGTATGGTTCACGCGTTCTTCCTTCTAATAAAATGTCTGCCTTTCACACAGTCGGTCCCCAGTCTAGTACAACTTTCATCTTTTAAGCTTCTTTTTTCTCATTTTCGTATTTCAACCCGCTATATGTATTACTTTTTGACGTATCCGACCAAATAACAATAAATAAATAAATAAAAACTGTAAATTCGGATTCTTCAAAAACGTCACGATGACTGCTTCTCTATTATTAATCCATGTTGCAGAGACGCTTATTGCATTTTCATAGACAAACTGTCTGACAGTTGGCGCAAAATAAAAATATCGAGTACCAATCTTCTGTTTACCTTCCGGCCGCGTTATTTGACAGAAACAGGTTAGTTTTCGTTTATACCCAGTATTTCCATGGTAGTTCCGACTCGCAGTGTGTGATACAATCAAGCATGAATTAATGCCTAATTGGGGCCTTGGAATTCCCTTTCTTCTTTTACTGCAACACCCTCACACGAGGCTTACGTGCAGGTGTACATTACACTCGTAGGAGGGGTTGGCAGTAAACAGAGATAGATAATTAAAAGGAGCACTAAAAGATTTTGAAGGGCATTGTAATAGGAGCACCATGTGTTTTTCTCATAGGGAAATGCACAAGTGACTTACTCAAGTACCAGGAGAGTATAGGCAGCGATAAAATGCCTTATAGATATACAACAACAACAAGATAGATAATATTGGAAGGGATCATTTATTTGTGCAGGGGCTGGTTCTCCCAGCACAAGGGGCCTCCAGTTGACGTCCCATTTAGAATGACTGTGCACTTTGTGGCATTCATCCCTGCAATTGATGCCAGAGGTCCTGGGTTCGATCCCCCGCAGCGGCGATCTAATTTCGGTGTCCGAACACACTCCATTGGCATCATTTGCAGGGATGAATGTCACAAAGTGCAACATCCTTCGGATCGGGACGTTAACTGGAGGCCCCCTTTGCAGGGAGAACCATCCCCTGTGCAGGTTAAAGAACCCTACTGTAATTGCATGGTTACTGTGTAGGCTTTTATCCTGCAAAACCTTTAGTGTATGTAATGTACACCTGTGAGTAATGGCGAAATGTGACCGGTCCCATTATCAGTAGACAGAAAGAAAGTGTAGCAGTTCGGACACCACGATGTTCTTACGTACAGCAGTCTCATTATCTGGATGAAGAAGAGAGCAGTTAGAGCCTGACTTGGGACCAACGGCAATAGATAAGGACACATCCATGAAAGACACTAGTCGCATGTCATTTGTAAACATTGTCAGTTAAAGAAGTGTTTCTTTGACATGCTTCTTGTGTACCCTTAAGGCAGCTAATTTGATTTGGATCTGGTCATGAACAACCAGATTGAGACGGATGTTCGTACGACCCTGCAGAGCCCAGCACATGACTGGCAGATGTAGATGACTTGTTTAACAGACAAATTTACTGTCCATGGGATCTGAACTCAAAATATTCATGATAGCAGAAAGTAGTGGAGCACTTTGGTGCAGTGGTAGCGGATCGGATTTGTGATCGAGAGGTTGCGGGTTCAAGCCATACGCTGACGAAAGTGTTGTGCCCTTCAGCAAGGCACTTCATCCACATTGCTTAAAAAAAAATACAAAATAAGTACTGGTTACCACCCAGGAAATCCTGCTCGCAATGCTCAGATGTGAGCAAGTAGCAGTATAAATAGGAGAAAAGAAAGAAAAAAAAAAGTATTTGCAATTCAGATAAAGAGAAAAGATGGGAAAATGGTGATAATATTCTTGACTATTTGAAAAAGATTTTATGGATAACCGTGAAATGCTATGTTGTGACTGTTCCAACAAGCACCCACAACTTTCCTTTTTAGCTCTACTGTCACATAGTGATAAGGTGAGCTTTTGTGATCACTTTTCGTCTGTTGTCCATGCGTGCATCCGAAAACAATTCTTCAAACGACATCTCCTAAACCACTGATCAGATTTTGACCAAACTTCACAGGAATGATTCTTATCTGGACCCCTTTCAAAGTTGTTCAAATGGTTCCGCTCCGTTGCACATCTAGGTCACAGCAGCCAATTATACATTTTTTTTTCACTGAAAACTTGAAAAATCTTCTCTGAAACCACAAGGCCCAGGCCTTCGATATTTGGTATGAAGCTTCTTCTAGTTGACCTCTACCAAGATTGTTCAAATTATAGCCTCCGCCCCAGGGGCCTTTGGTTTTACATAGGCTTATATTGGGAAAATCTTTAAATATCTTCTTCTCTGAAACTGCAACATATTTGGTGTGAAGCTTCAACTAGTGGACCTCTATCAAGATTGTTCAATTTATAGCACTAGGGCCAAAAATGCCCCCGCTCCCGGGACCCTTTGGTTTTTTCATACGCTTATATAGGGAAAATATTAAAAAAATCTTCTTCTCTGAAACCACAAGGCCCCCGTCTTTGCTATTTGGTATGAAGCTTCATCTACTGGTCCTCTACCAAGACTGTTCAATTTATATCCCTGGTGCCAAAAATGCCCCGCCCCAGAGCCCTTTGGTTTTACATAGATTTATAGGGAAATTTTTTAAAAATCTTCTTCTCTGAAACCGCAAGGCCCAGTTCTTTGACATTTGGTGTGAAGCTTCATTTAGTGAACCTCTATCAAGATTGTTCAAATTATAGGCCTTGTGCGATAAATGCCCCTGCCCTGGGGGCCTTTGGTTTTACAAAGGCTTATATAGGGAAAATCTTTAAAAATCTTCTCTGAAACTGTATGGCCCAGGTCTTTGATATTTGGTATGAAGCTTCATCTAATGGAGGGCTACCAAGATTGTTCAAATTATACCCCTGGGGCCAAAAATGCCCCCACCACAGGGGCCTTTGGTTTTGCATAGGCTTATATAGGGAAAATCTTTACAAATTTTCTTCTCTGAAACCGCAAGACCCAGGTCTTTGGTATTTAGCATGAAGCTTCAGCTAGTGAACCTCTATCAACAGTATTCAAATTATAGCCCTACGGCCAAAAATGCCCCCACCCCGGGGCCCTTTGGTTTTATAGGCATATATAGAGAAAATATTTAAAAATCTTCTTCTCATTAACATTGGCTTATACAGGGAAAATGTTTAAAAATCTTCTTTTCCGAATCCGAGATTGTTCAAATCATTGCCCTTGGGCCAAAAATGCCTCCGCCCCGGGCCGTTCGGTTTTTTCATTGACTTATATATAGGGAACTTTAAGAAAATCTTCCAATCTGAAGCAAGGCCCAGGTCTTTGATATTTGGTGGACCTCTATCAATATCAAGTGGACCTCTATCAAAAGTGTTCAAATTATAGCCCTAGGAAATAGAAGTCAAGGCAATGAAAACATTTGAAATCTTCTTGTCTGAAAGGAGAAGGCCAAGGTCTTTGATAGTTGACATGAAGCTTTGTCTTGATGATTTCTACCAAGATTGTTCAAATTCTCAGTGGGAATTATTTCTCTGTGAGAAATATCGTTTTTCTTTTTCATAGAAAATCCTGTATTTACTTGGTAAAAATTTAATACACATATTTATTTCATAATTTCTATGACAGGCAATACATATATAAATACCGTATTCGACCTATTTACCGCACATGCTCCTATAAGCGCACACCCAAGCTTTTTCTTGAAAAAATACACAGGCGCACACTTTACAGTAACATCCCAACAAATTCATATTGAGTTTTGCTGCATCTTTGACCCAGACAATCATATGTATATGTGGTGAATCACTATGCTGAAATTCAACTCTTTAAAATAATCAAATCGGAAGCCTTTTTTCGTATTTTTTTTTCGTATTGAGTGTGCGCTTATTAGGTAGATTTTTCACCACAATATTTTCATACAATTGTGAAAAAACTAAGCGCACAGTGCGGTAAATAGCTCGAATACGGTACAATAATAATTCATAGGAACAAAAGCTTAATACAGTGTTGATGGGGACATTAATACATTGTATGCTAGTAGACTTTTCCACTGTCATACGTTGTACAGGTCCATTTGTCATATAAGGGGGTCAGGCCTATTTTTTTTTTTCGTTTCTATTAGCTCACCTATCATGTAATGACGAGGTGAGCTTTTGGGATCACTTTTCATCCGTCATGCATCCATCCGTGCGAAAACAATTTCTTCAAACGACATCTGGTAAAGCGCTGGTCGCATTTTGACCAAACTTCCTAGGAATGAGTCTTAGGCGGTTCCCTTTCAGAGTTGTTCAAATAGTTCCAGTCCGCACACCAAGGTCACGGGAGCAAACAACAGATTTTTTTAAATAGAAACTTAAAAATATTCTCCTCTAAAACCAGGCCTTCAATATTTGGTGCGTAGCTTCATTTAGTGGACCTCTGCCAAGATTGTTCAAATTCTAGTCCTGGGACCAAAAATGCCCCCGCCCCGGAGCCCTTTCGTTTTACATAGACTTACGTAGGGAAAAGCTTTAAAAAAAATCTTCTTGTCTGAAACCAGAAGGATCAGGTGTTTGATATTTGGTATGGAGCTTCCTCATGTAGAGCACTATCAAGATTGTTCAAATTATAGCTCTGGGGCCCCTGGGTTTTCCATTGACTTAAATAGGAAAAATCTAAAAAAGAAAATCTTCTCCTCTGAAAGCGCAAGACCAAGGTCTTTGAAATTTGGTGTTTAGCTTCATCTATTGGACCTCTACCAAGATTGTTCAAATTATGCCCCTGAGGCCAAAAATTCCCCCGCCACATTGAACTTCATCTGCTAATCGGCCTCCAGCTGTGCAAGTTGATCCAGGTCATCTTGTAAAATAAGACATTCAGACGGAGAATATATACAGGACACATTATCATCAAACAAACTGACTGATGACCTGATATTATCAGTCAGATCATTGATGAAAACTAAGAAGACCGGTCCAAGGACTGAACCTTGTGGGGGTGGGGGGGGGGGCTCCAGATAAAACAGGGACTGGATCAGATGCTTGGCCATCAAGTACAACTTCTTGTGAGCCCCCAGAGAGCCATGAGCTTATCCACCTATGTGTGCGGATCAGCTTATCCCATAGTAGTCAAGTTTATTTAATAGCCCTCTGTGAGGTACCTTCAATTTTGTCAAAGGCCTTGACGAAGTCTATGATGATCAAGTCAGTCTGTTTGTGGCCACGATTTATGGCCCCATCCAGATTGCCCACAATGTCATGGTAAAATTGAACAAGTTGCATTTCGCAAGACCTTTGACTTCGGAAATCATGTTCACTTGTGAAGGATTGTCTATGGACGTGTCACCAGTAAACAATTCTGAATCTGACAGCAAGAATGCTCACAAAGGCTATACAGTCAGCAGTCAACAAGAATGGTCTCAAGTAAAGCTATACAGAACCAAAAATGTTGTCGGACTTCAGGTAGGTTAAAACACTATCATCTTTGCTTTTAAACATTAACTAACCGGTAATGTTCATGTCCGTATCTAGGCTATGCCTAAGTTCATATTATAGTAAAACTGACGTCTACAGGGGTTAACTTTATTTTTTTTTTTCTGTTCTAAAATATAGATTGTGGGTACTCGTTAGAACCGCCTCGGTGATCTAACGAGTACCTTCGATCTACATTTTGAGCAGAAATAAACTATCAAGATTGTTTTTATTTTAAAATTTTCGTTTTTTTTTTCGGCGGTAAAATTTACAATGTATTTGTATAGGCGTGTTTTCGAAATGGAAACCTTGTTTATACCGGCTGTTTCATACTTGTTTTGTGGTCTCTTGGGGAAAATATTCTATAACTGTAGATATGAATATAGTTGAGATTATTTAGAAAGGGAGTGAGTGAGTGAGTGTTTCAGTTTTACGTCCCACCAACAGCTAAGGTCATACGGAGACGGGACCTCGGTTTAAAGACTCATCCGAAAGTCTGGAGAAGCCCGGAATCGAACCTGCGACCCCTGGTTTACAAGGCGAGTAGCGTAACCACTCGACCACGGAGGCTTCATATTTAGAAAGGACTTTTATTATTTCACCTCGAAACTTTATGTCGTTTATGCTCATAAGAATCGCCTCAATGAGGTGATTCTAATGAATATACACGACACACCTTTTTTTTTTTTTAAAGAAAATCAAAGTTATCTCTAATCACGAAAACGCGCCTATATAATTGTGACCCCCTTGAACCCCAGTTTTATATTTTATAACTCGGCTTTACAGGGGTAAATCTTATTTTTCTTATTTCTGCTCTAAATGCTCAAAAATATAGATTGTTAGTACTCGTTAGAACCGCCTCGATAAGGCTGATCGAGGCGGTTCTAACGTGCATTCACAATCTATATTTTGAGCAGAAATAAGAAAATTATCGAGGCGGTTCTAACGTGTACCAACAATCTATATTTTAGAGCAGAAATAAGAAAGATATCACAAGTTTTCATCTTAAAATTTTCGTGTTTTTTTTCGGCGGTACAGTTTACAATGCATTTGTATAAGCGTGTATTCCTCCTGACCTTACACTAGGACTAACCCTCAATGGCTCAATCTACCCATGTCTCGAACACAAATTTCATGGTTCAAAATGTGTTCGAGTCGACGGAAATTCCCAAAATGATTATGATTATTAATATTATTATTTTTCATCACGATAACAAGTCCGTGAAATAAAGACCCCTCTAAACCCCACTTTATATAGAGAAAAGGTGGTGTTTAAGGGGGTATACATTATCTGCCTTATATTTGCTCAAAACATAGATTGTATGTACTCGTTAGAACCGCCTCAATGAGGCGGTTCTAACGCGCACCCACAGTCTATGTTGAAATTAGAAATCAGAAAGATTTTATCATTTTTACCTAAAATCAATCATTTCTGACACCATGTTGGGCGCCATTATTTAACACGGACATGTTTTCTTAATGGAAAATCTACAAACATCCGACGTCAGTTATGGATTAGATGATTCAAAGTAGGATACTTTTAAACAAAACTTACCAGCATCATATGGGCCCCGTCAAGCGATTTTGGTACTTATCGCCTATGCGAGCAGCGAAGGTTCAGGCGAGCCTGCGCATCCGCGCAGTCTCGCCAGAACCTTTGCTGCTCGCTCATACAAGCAGTGAATCAAGAGGAACCGTCAGACAGAAAGCCATATCCCTGGCCCCTTTGAATGACTGGGCATGCGCAGTTAAAATTTGTCATGACGGAATGCTCGAAGACCCAAATTCGCTTGGCGGGGCTCATATGATCTCTTCTCTCGACCTGGCTCTGCCACTTCTCTTGGTTCTAAGTTTTGCTCCAGAATGGGTTGTTTTAGATCACCATTAAGTAAAATAACAAAGGCCAGCGCATGTCCACACAAGAGCGCAACGAGACAGAGCTGGTAAACGTGTTTCATGTTGATCTGTTCAGACGAAAATAATCTATGAAACTTTAATTTACTCTTAAAATCTTGACACCATAGTTCCTGTCCAATATGACATTCACAAAATCGAAACTTGGCGAAGATGATTTCGGTAAAGAAAATCAAATCACTGACATCACTGGTGAGTTGTAGGCTTGAGCAATGGTCCCGAAAATGATTAGACTGTTTCTTTTAACCCTTAATATTCTTTCCTTGAAGCACACGGTGTAGATCGTGCTCAGGCGCTGCGTTCTTTTGCGTACGATCTGGCTCTACATTGTTTGGCATAATCCGATTTTTGGACCATTTCGAAAACACATTCGTGTAACATTGTGCATTCTTTCACATCTCCTAAACTGTTAATTTTCTAATGAAAATGTGTGATATTTTTCTTATTTATAGTTTAAACATAGGTCGTATGCTGCTCTATCGAGTACCGACGACCTATGAAAATAGAAATAAGAAAATAATGTTTACCCATGCAAACCCTATTTTCTCTATATATAGAGTGGGGTTCAGAGAGGTATTAATTACACCACGTGAACAAGTCCGTGAAATGAACACCCCCCTAAACCCCACTTTATATAGAGAAAACTGGGGTTTGTGGGGTATACATTTTTTTTCTTAATTTTGTTCCAAGACATAGGTTGTGGGTACTCGTTAGAACCGCCTCAATGAGGCGGTTCTAACGAGCACCCACAACCTATGTTTGCAGTATTTATAAGAAAAATATCACGGATTTTCCTGAGAAAAGTAGCCATTTTGGAGATGTGAAATAATTAAGAAATGAAATTTATTTTTCTGCAGTTCATGGAAGTATGAACGCAGTGGGTCGCGTGCAAAGTAAATGAACCCCGAAGGGGTTCATGTAAACTTTGCTCGCGACCCACTGTCGTTCATACTTTCATGAAAAGCAGAAAAATTAAGTTTATTTTTTATATTTACATTATTTGCCCCTCATCAATGGGCGAAAAAATGCTTGTAGGGCAAACTTTTAAAGCTGAAAAAACATTTACACGTTGTTTTTCTACAAAGAGCGGAACAGCGTTGACGTCATCAACGCCCGTAGAGAACAATGGTAAAGAATGACGTCATTTAACGTCACTGAAAATCATGTGATCCGATGCGTTCATGGGCGTATGAACGCAATTGTTTTCTATAGGTTTACATTAGACTTTACACTGGAAATGTAAATAATACACTATGTCGCACGGGTGTGTTGTCGTAATGTTCACCGACTTGTTCGCGTGATGGCTACGCCTTTGTAAAATAGAAGTGAAGGCAATGATCAGGAACCAATACAATTAACCCACAGCTCCCATCAGAGACACCAAATGGAAACAAATAGAAACATGAAATAACTAGACCATAATGGAATTATCCATAGCGAAAACCCAAACGGACAGTTACTTTCCCAAAAACTGGCCAATGGGCTATCCAAAAAAAAAAAAAAAAAAAAAAAAACGCGACAAAATAAGCCTCTGTCTCAGGGAGTTTGCGACTGTGATGCGACCGCTTTGCGACTGATTTGGCTTGTAAATGTCCACTGTGGTGTCACCAGTCTTAATTATTGGTGTAATGTTGAACCGCTTTAACGAAGGTCGCAACGGAAACGTTTCCTTCAAATATGATGGTACCTTTACACCAGTAATGAAGATCAGTTACACTATGGTGTAAAGTTTTTTTTCGTCTTCCGGTACTTAAATACTTATTTATTTGGACAAGAAGCCGGCTACTGGGTGAAAAGTTACCAAGCATTCAACTGAGATAACATACACCAAACATTTAGTGAAGTTGGCACTGCAAACTTTCGGCGATCTATTGGCGCACGCTTGAAACCGCCCTGCAATCTGCCGGCGACTAGTGGCCGATCGGTCGCCGATCAGTAGCCGTTTAATTAATGATGAGTCGCCGACCAATCGCCGAACTGGAATTCGTTTTTCTACAAAAACAGATGTCTCCTCCCTTTTTGACCTCTAAGTATGACCTTGACATTGGACGTATTGACCTTGGTCTTGTGTGCAACACATCATCTAATAAAGATGAACATTTCTGCAAAGTAACTTAAAAAGTTCATAGAGAAATAAGAAAGTTATTGACCGTACACAAAAAAGCCTTTTTTTTACCTTTGACCTCTAAGTATAGGCCTTGACCTTTGAGGTACAACACATCGTCTGATGATGGTTAACATTTCGGCCAAGTAATTTTATAATTCATCAAAGAATAAGAAAGTTATTGACTGTACACAAAAGGCCCCTTTTTGACCTTTGACCTCTAGGTATGACCTTGACATTGGCGGTATGGACCTTAGTCTTGCACACGACTCATCGTCTAATGAAGGGGGGCATTTCTGCAAGGTTACTTTAAAAAGCCTTCCAGAAATAAAAAGGTTATTGACTGGACATAAAAGACTTTTTTTTTTTTGACATTTGGCCTCTCAGTATGACCTTGACCTTGGAGGTATTGACCTGGGTCTAGCGAGCAACACATCGTCTTATGTTGGTTAACAATTCTGCCTAGTAATTGCATAATCTATCCAGGAATTAGAAAGTTATTGACTGAACACTAAAAAAGGCCCTTTTTGACTTTTGACCTCTTAGTATGAAATTGACCTTTGAGGTAAGAACATGGGTCATGCAAGAGACACATCGTCTCATTGTGGTCAACATATCAAACACGTAATTTCAAAATCCATCTACAAATAAGAAAGCTTTTGATCAAACACGAAAAAAGTCCCATTTTTACCTTTGACCTCTATGTATGACCTTGACCTTTGAAATACCAACCTGGGTCATACACGCAACAGATCGTCTCATGGCGGTTAACATTTCTGCATCCATCAAAAATAAGAAAGTTATTGACCGAACACAAAAAGGCCCATTTTTACTTTTGATCTCTATGTATGACCTTGACCTTTGAGGTACCAAACTGGGTCATGCGCGCAACACATAGTCTCAAACTGGTTAACATTTCTGTCAAGCAATTTCAAAACCCATCTAAAAATAAGAAAGTTATTGACCAAACACAAAAAGGCCCCCTTTTCACCTTTGACCTCTATGTGTGACCTTGACCTTTGAGGTACCAACCTGAATCATGCGTGCAAAACATCGTCCCATGGTAGGTAACATTTCTGCCAAGTAATGACAAATTCTATCTTATTGATAAAACACGAAAGAAGCCCCTTTTTGACATTTGACCTCTAAGTATGACCTTGACCTTTGAGGTACCAACCTTGGTCATGTACGCAACACATTATCTCATGGTGGTTAACATATTTGCCAAGAAAATTTAAAATCCATCTAAAATAAGAATTCAAAGTAACTGACCAAACACGAAAAAAGGCCCTTTTTTACATTTGTCCTCTAAGTATGACCTTGACCTTTGAGGTACCGATCTGCGTCATGCGCGCCACACATTGTCTCATGGTGGTTAATATTTCTGCCAAGCAATTTCAAAATCAATCTACAAATAAGAAAGTTATTGACCGGACACGATTTGCCCATACATACATACCGACAAACTTCCAAGGGAGATAACTAAATAAGTATCAATGCGAAAGTTATAGTTATTGCGCTCTGCACGTCGTCTAATATTAATTAAGTTTCGTGAAGATAGCTAGAACGGGTTTAAAGTTATAGAGTGGACACGATTTTGTGACAGACGGACAGACAGAGAGACGCCCGGGGGAATAACAATATTTCTCCCCGAAAAAAAAATCGGGAAAGGGGGGGGGGGGGGAGTGGGGGGGGGGGGGGTGGAAGAGGTTGTCAGATTTCAAAGTCAATGTGTTGATGAACTCGGTCGTCGACCGGTATTTCCAGAAAACACTACAACGAATCTGCGATCAGAATCAGTCGCGGCTAGTCTTTTGTGCGTGTTCAAAGAATTGCTGCGGCTAACTTTGTTCGGCGACCTATCAGCGACCTCGTGGCCCCCGCCCATCGGTTCTTGAAGAATAATGCTTCCACGCAGAGCTGAAACCGACCGCAAACGAGTACTGGTAAACCGCTTAGAGGATCTAAGCCAGCCCAGGCAAAGCGCTGCGAGTCGGACCGTCCATGTTTTTAAACCCTATTGGTTTCATTGGGCGACAGGGCTTGAGAAGTCATTTCATCTCAATGCGGGTAGAAGTCCCACAAAATTGGAAGCAACGTCTCCAAAATGACCTTTACAGTGTTGATGGGGACGTTAAACCTCAAATCATTCAACAAAATCAGCGACCTCGTTGCGACAAATACAAAATCCCACTGCGACTTCTGGGACCTCTCTGCAATTGACATTTTTAGGCGCGCCGCGGTCGCAAACTCTGTGGGACCGTGACATACGTTTACAAAAACAACAACAACAACAACAACAACAACACAACAAAAATAATATATTAAAGCGTTCCGGTAATTGTTGGTCCTTTATTTTCATTGCAGTAAAAGGCCAGCGACACAATAAACTTTGGGCAAACTTACAAAAAAAAAATCGATTCAAAAACAGAACATTTAGATCTGCAGGAATAAGGGAAGCAAAGAATTAGGGAAAATGAATTACATTGGGGAAATAGAAACACTTTAGTTCAGTTTCAATCATTCAGGGCAACGAAAAATACATTACAGAACGCAAATATGAGTTTAGATTGATTTAATGTCTTCATACTGTAATGCAGTAAGCAGCAATGAGAGAGAGAGAGAGAGAGAGAGAGAGAGAGAGAGAGAGAGAGAGAGAGAGAGAGAGAGAGATTCTGCATAGACTAACCATATTCTAAACTCCTTTGTGTGACAATCTCTCATTGTGGAAGTAAGTATGGTACTTTTAAAATAAACGGAATATCACATTTCGACAACAATTTTAAGTAAAACAATACAAAATTTATGCTATTTTCTAGCCAGAGCAATAATTTACTTAAGGAAAATAGAAACTAATTGCTATACCAATTGCTCATATGTCAGTCATTGTCTTTTTCTATATATTTTGAAGAAGTCTCAGTGTTGTAGCGGTTATGCTACTCGCCTTGTAAATCAGGGTTCGCAGGATCGATCCCGGGCTTCTTCTGACTTTCGTATGAATCTTTAAACCGAGGTCCCGTCTCCGTATGACCTTAGTCACTTATGACATTGCGATACTTCGCCCGTACGACATAGTGCATTTTTCACATCTCCAAAATAGTTACTTTTCTGATGAAAATCCTTCATATTTTTCTTATAAATGCTCAAAACATAGGTTGTGGTGCTCGTTAGAACCGCCTCATTGAGGCGGCTCTAACGAGTACCCACAACCTATGTCTTGGAGCAGAAATAAGGAAAATAATGTTTACCCCCGTAAACCCCAGTTTTCTCTATATCACGTAGGGGGGTCTTCATTTCACGGACTGAGACGTAAAACTCAAACACACACTTTACCTGTTTGTGTTTCCTATACGGGCCCCGTCAAGCGATTTTGGTTCTTATCGCCTATGCGAGCAGAGAAGGTTCAGGCGAGCCTGTGCATCCGCGCAGTCTCGCCAGAACCTTCGCTGCTCGCTCATACAAGCAGTAAATCAAGAGGAACCTTCAGACAGAAAGCCATATCCCTGGCCCCTCTGAATGGCTTGGCATGCGCAGTTAAAATTTGTCATGACGGAATGCTCGAAGACTCAAATTCGCTTGGCGGGGCTCATACGATACAAACAACTCGGGTCCAACTGGTCTCATGCTTAGCCTTATGCACTCTCTACAAATGATTCAGCAGACGACAAATTGTTGATATTTTTCTTATTTTTTTTTCCAAGAAAAACAGGACTGAACATGTAAAGCAAATTTGCATTAGGAGACAATTTGCATGAGATATCAAATCATGTTTTTTACGAAATTAGGAAAATATTTCAAAATGTCGTCTGCTGCGATTGTCCAGATTGCAAAGCGTTAACTGACTTTTTGTTTTGCACTCAAATTTTAAAATACAAACACGTTTTGGAATTTTATAATTTATGACAAGCACAACAAATATTCACTCTTGATTTTTGAAAGAAAGTTGGCTTATTAGTTAAAATTTAAAACCATTTGGTACCAGAAACCCCAAAACGAGTAATTGGTAAACAGTGAAGGTCCAGATCAGACGCCGCAGTCCTTGTCCTTATTTATCTATCATAGGGTTACGTCCCCCTTGATTGCAGAAATTGCTTACCTTTGTCCTTGTCATCACTGTAGCCGCTTCAGTTTTTGGATCGATTGTTTATCAATCGACCCAAAGGTATAAAAGACAAAACCTCTATTAGTGCTGGAGTCCACGTGACTATCACTGATTTGTAGGAATCCACGCAGATTATTTATAAAATTTTATCGCAGAGAGGTTAGCGTGTTTACGTGAAAAGGTTAACTGTAAAATATGGGCTGGAATCATGGGTTGGGCTAGGCAAACAGTGTAGACCCAGATCAGACGCCGCAGAACGCGGCGTCTGATCAGGGTCTTCACTGCTTGCTTAGAGTATAGAAATTTAAGGGTCAGGCGCCGAAAAAGGCAGCGTCTGATCAGGGTCTACACGGTTTGCTTTCAGTAAAGGAGTTTAAGGGTTAAACCAAACAGTCCACGCTCAGGCCCATTTTTCCTAACTACACCCAGAGACCATCGACCCACCAGTACTCTCAGTGTTTTGATTATCGGATCTTCTTGAAACTGACACGTAAGTAAGGCAGGGATACAACCGCGATTGAGTTCGGAAACAGATGATGTCAACCTTTTAACCATAGAGTTACGCCCCTTTGAATGCAGAAAATGCCTGTTTTTGAAATTGTCATCAGCGTAGCCAGTTGTGGTCGTATCTTCTAGAAACTTACAAACAAGTAAATCAGGGATAAAAGCTGGGATGAGTTCAAAAACTGGAAAGGTCGGCCTATTTATCATAGAGTTATGCCCCTTTGATTGCTGAAAATGCCCATTTTTTACATTGTCATCATCATTAATCCCTAAGTTTTGAACGGATCTTCCTGAAACTTACATATATGTAAGTTATGGATTAAAACTATTGAGTTTGCAAACTGACATTGTAGGCACGTAACTCATACAGTAAAGTCCCATTTTTTGCCGAATACGCCTATTTTTCCTTGTTATCACCATAAATCCTTTAGTTTTCGAATTTTCCTGAAACTTGCAAATAAAGAGGTCGTGAATGAAAGTTAGGATGCGTTTGAAAACTGGTGAAGTTTGCCTATCTCTCATAGTGTTGCATCCCCGTGAATGCCGGCCTCGGTAGCTCAGTCGGATGCGCGTCTGACTGGTGATCAGGAGATTGCGAGTTCGATTCAAAACGGGGTCGGCAACATTCTTTTGTGAAGATCTTTTCTACGGTCATTCTCTCCCTTCCGCTGGTCCAAGAAGGGCAGTTGTAATTTTCTGGCGAAAGAATGTTCAGTGTCCTGGTTAACCTCGTAGGTAAAAGTCTTCCCAGGCAAAGTGTGGATGGGTAAACTGGCCTGCTCAAAATGACCTAACTAGTGTTGACTGGGCCGTTAAACTCCAATACAAACAAACAAAACATCCCCTTGAATGCTGAAAATGCCTGTTTTCATCTTGTCATCACCATAAATCTTTCAGTATAGATTCGAACTTCCTGAAACTTTGAGCCTGTTAGCCCAGGTGAGCGATTTAGGACCAGCATGATGTGCTATTTTATAAACAAACAAATGCAACAATCGGTCACCTTGGAGCTGCACACGAAGATTCAAGCAATCGGCCGTGGGGTTCTGAAGAGAATTTTTCTTTTATCATTACACTTGGTCATGGCAGCCATTTTGGTCATATGACCTTGACCAGTTGAACAAACTTTTGTTCATTGATCGCAAGGCAGCTGCATAAATTGAAATTGTCTTTAGCAGTTTCAGAGAACATGTACTTTAGAAAGTTGCTGGGCACCTGGAGCCTAGGTCGCATTTGATAGCATTCACAAACATTCATAAAGTACCTACTCTCATTTCCTAATCACAACCGTTTTCGAAAAATGCATGTTAACTCGTTTCCCTTTTAAAGGCCTTAGGGACCAAATTTGACCTTGTCCAAATATAGGTCATGGTCAGCCTATGGCAATTACTGAAACTTTGGTTGTATTTAGTCAACTTTAGTTAATTACTAAGTTTCAAAGCTGGACCATTTTCCCAGTTAACCCTTATCTTGCTGTTCACGACAACCCCTATCTTTGAAAACAGTGTAGATCCAGATCAGATGGCTTCTGAAGAAGCCATCTGATCAGGATATACACTGTTTGGCATTCAGTTTATGAATTTGTAACAATAAATTACATCAAGTGATTTGATTGGTTGATAGACAGGAATGGGTGTGGCTTAAATGAATATTCAGCAAGATAAGGGTTAAAGCCTAAGGGACCAAATCTGACTTTGTCGGAAAATTGTTCAAGTTCAGCTGGTGTCATTATTCATTAAATCCGGTTGCACTCAATCAACATTGGTCGGTTACATGTTTTGCCATATATGAACATGGGGGCCATCTTGTTCATGTGGCCTGGCCTTAATTGTCTCGTTGTTAGGTGCTCTTTGAAATTTGGAGGGACCTCCAATCCAAATGACCTTGGACCTAGGACCAAGGTCTTCGAATGACCTTGAGCACTGGAATTCATAGGCAGCCATTCGCCCCCGCCCATCGGGGCTTGGAGAAATAGATTGGGCTGCACGATGCTTCCACGCAGAGCTGATACCGACCGCACATTAGTACTGGTAATCCGCTTAGAAGGTCTAAGCCTGCCCGTGAAAACTGCTGCGAGTCCACCCGTCCATGCTTATAAACCCTATTGGTTTCATTGGGCGGCAGGGATTGAGATGCCATTTCATCTCAATGTTGGGTAAAGGTCCCACAAAATTGGAAGCAACGTCTCCAAAATGACCTAAATAGTGTTGGCGTGGACGTTAAACCTCAAATCAAACAAATCATAGGCAGCCATTTTGTACCTACCCTCATGTGAAAGACCACAATAGATTTTGAAAAAAAAATGCATAGTTTACCTGTTCCCTATTGAAAAGTTGTAGGAGCAATTTTTGCTGTTTAAAGATTTTGTTTCTAATTTTAGCTCTGGTGGCCATCATATTTATTGGAACGGAACGATTGGCAGAGGGTCATCTAAGCAACAATTCTATGAAGTGTTTAGGAGGAGTTGGCATGTGAAGCAAATGTTTGACTTTTTTCACATATTTTAGGTCTGGTGACTCTCGTTTGGTGGAAGGTCACCTAAGCAATACTCTTGTGAAGTTTGATTGAATTGGCCATAGGGTTAAGGAGGAGTTGTCGTTTATATAAGCTCTTGCGCCTATTTTGTTTATCGGAGCAAAATGAGTTTAGCTGTTTTGGTAGAGGGTAACCAAAGCAACATTTCTATGAAGTATGATTCTAAATGGCCGAAGAATTTAGGAGGAGTTGGCATTTAAAGCAAATTGTTGACGTTCTTTTCTAATTTCAGCTCTGGTGGCGTTTTTGTTCATCAGAGCGAAACCGTTTCAGCTAGTTGCGTAAAGGGACCCTGGGCAACATTCCTTTGATGTTTGGATTAAATTGACCTAAAGGTATAGGAAAACTTGTCGTTGTTTAGCTCTGGCTTATTGGAGTGAGTGAGTGTTTGAGTTTTACGTCTAACAGCTAAGGTCATACGGAGACGGGACCTCGGTTTCAAGACGCATCCGAAAGTCTGGAGAAGCCCGGGAACGATCCTGCGACCCCTGGTTTACAAGGCGAGTAGCGTAGCTATTTTTGAAGATGGTCACCAAAGCAACATTCTTATGAAGTTTGCTTGAAATTCATCACGAAAACACGTCTGTATAATTCTTACCGCCCTTGAACCTCACTTTTATGTAGTAAAACTATGGTTTTCAGGGTAAACCGTATTTTTCTTATTTCTGCAGAAACTTTTGCAAACTTACTACAAGTGTCATTCTAAGAAAAACGACAATGATTTCACACGTGGTAAAACTGTTTATTAATCGTGCAAAGCCATTGTTATGAAAACTGAAAGAAAACAAAATAAATTAAGCAAATTACAGAAAGACGAATTTTATCAGTTACCAATATATTAATTGCATTGTAACACCATGACCTGATAAAGATATGCTATCTTAGGACAAGTGAGCTTTATCAGGTCAACATGACATTGCAATTCTATGAACTTGACTGCTGGAATATTTGGCAAACTTGTAAGAGTGTACAAGGGGATTAACTGATAAATAGAATACCAGTCTCGTGTTATTTGATATCAAGTTTATCAGGCTCGGCTTCGAACTTGAACGCATGTAGAATCGCTCGGCAAGCCTCGCGATTCTACAAGCGTTCTCGAAGCCTTGCCTGATAAACTTGATATCCAATGACATGAATCTGGTATTCCGTCTATTTATAGAAGCAACGGAGAATGAAAACAACAGTTTAGCTTGAGGAGTTGTATCACAATTCTGAATATAGAGAATATAAGAATCTGATATGGGGTTCTGTTGTAGATGAGCGTTTCCAATCCGAGGGATGACCGTGCTGAGCGGAACCGAGGCTACACCGAGGTTCCGCTCAGCACGATCATCCCGAGGGTTGGAAACACCCATCTACAACAGAACCCCGTATTGGATTCTTTTTCTTGCACAATACCTCCGGTTAGTAGTTTTGACAGCTCGCACATGTATATTGTTTACAAAATAAAAGTAGTGCGGAAGTAGTTCCGGCAGTTGAATAGAATTGAAACACATTTATATTAGTGTCCTTGGTCGGAACACCAGGATCTGAACATAAATTTCTATCCCAGGGTAAAATCACGGATTTCCTTGTCTTGTGTGAAAGAATACCAGATTCATGTAATTTGATATCAAGTTTAATAGGCAAGGCTTCGAGAACGCTTGTAGAATCGCGGGGCTTGTCCAGCGATTCTACATGCGTTCTCGAAGTGGAGCCTGATAAACTTGATATTGTCATTTGATATCATTTTCCAGCAGTCAAAGTCAATGTCATGTTGACCTGATAAAGCTCACTGGTCCTGAAATAGCATAATTTGATCAGATCAAGGTGTTAAAATGCAAGTAATATACTGGGTAACTGATAAATATAAATATCATCTCGCTGAAGCAGTGCCCCCTACTGCAAATGTGTGTGTGTGTGTGTGTGTGTGTGTGTGTGTGTTTGTGTGTGGTGTGTGAATTCGGGTTTAACATCGCTTTCAACAATTTTTCAGTCATATCACGACGGTGTCTGGTTGCGACAGGGAGCTCAATGCTCACTTTTATAGTGCTGCCTCACTGAAGTATCATGTCCCAGACACATTACATGATACCAAACCCAGTCACATTATCCTGACACTGGGTCGACCAGTCCTAGCTCTACCCCGTTAATCTGAGTGCCAAGCGAGGAGCAGCTAGTACCATTCTTAACGACTTTGGTATGTCGTGGCCCGGGATCGAACCCGTGACCTGAGATTTACAAATAGACGGCAATGTTTTGTTTAATAAAGGAGTGTTTGCTGACATTGTCATGACTGCATATAACACCTTAGTTATGCTGCGCACATATACATGTAGCTTTTAACTGTTAACAATATTCAGGGTAGATGGAGCCCTCATGCCCTGGTCCGTAATTCATCTAGGAGAAGTCAACTCCAAAAGCCTTCATATCTGTAGGTGTCTGTCTGCTTCGGTAGCTTGTGCGGAAGAAGCTATTTTTTTCTGATTCAACAGCCCAAATGGCGCTGCAGCTACATGTTGTGGAGCATGGAGAGCATGGTCTTATTGTCAATATATTCATTGTGGTTTTAAAGTTATATCTCACTCATTGGTTTGTAAAAATGAAGACATCTGATTTCAGAGAATATCATTTGTTAGGTATTGTGAATATACATTTGCATGCGAAAAAATATCAAAATATTCTTACCGGTATGAAAGTAATTCGCCTTTATCAGTAAGTGAAAATTTTGCCTCGACGAGGCTATTTATGATGCTATCTGGCATCAAACAATCTCATTGTTTAAATCTTTTACATCTGCACGCCAAAAAGTATCAAAATATTCCATGTGGTTTAAAATTTATATGGCTGTATTCAGTTTTTGAAACTTTGCCTCGGTGAGGCTATTAATATAGAAATATGACATTACTGGCAATGTCGTATAAAGTTATTCCTTGTTGTAAGATACGAAATATAATTTCTAAAGGACCAAAATATCGATTTCCTTCTAAAATTGATTTTCAATATTAAGTGTAGAGATGAAATCTCTGCTGCCTTGAACGAATTTGGTAATCGATGGTGTAAACGAGAGTATATTTCATAAGAAGTTAGTTTTGGCCCAGCAGACAAGGCCGCTAACAATGTGGTCGTTATTTGACGGCTCCACTATGTTAACACTCTTCAGCAAGAGCTTGGTAGTTAGTACAATGCCTATGAACTGCAGCCTTTGGCTGTAGAGAGGGCTGTAAATGATGATCACATTTGTCATTCAGCCGCCATGTTTGCTGTATGTGTTACAGAATGCCACGACAAGCTTCCTACGTCGTATGGGTGACCTAAACTTCATCGAAGACCATACGAAGCACGGTTTATTGCATATTCAAGTTCTTATACCACCGCTGAACTTTCCAAATTATTAACTTCATGTTTTACTGCCATAAAAAACATGTGATTAAATATTGCGACAAAGTCTTTGAAAGATCAGGGAGAAATCTGTATTGGTCCCTAAAAATTCTAATGAAATTTTAAATAAACTGAAATCCAGGCGTTTTCGTGCTTCAAGTCTGTCTACTTATGATTTTTCCACCCTTTACACTACACTTCCTCGTAACCTTATAAAAGAAAAACTTAATGATTTAAATGAATGAACATTTCATAGGAAAGAATCCCTCTATCTTGCATGTAATGTAAGAGATAATTTTACTTCTGAAGAGCATAAACAATATACTTTATGGGCATGTCAGAAAGTGTGTGAAGCCCTCACCTTTCTACTTGACAATATTTACGTAAGATTTGGTACTAAGTTATATAGACATATTTTGGGGGATTCCGTTGGGTACGAATTGCGCACTCCTTGTGGCTGATCTGTTCTTGTTTTGTTACGAAAGAGACTTCCTTTCAATTGAAAACCAATCTGAAATCGATAAAGCCTTTAGCTCGATTTCTAGATACATGTATTTGTATAATTTATTTGACAACACCTATTTCGATGGTTTGATCAGTCAAATTTACCCCCCTCCCCACAAAATAAATTCAGTTAAATAAAGCAATTTTTTCTGATACCGATGTCCCGTTAGTAGTATAGGGTGTCACTATGGGGACCAGATTATGGGGACCAGATTATAGGGACTGGTCCCTATAATTTTGTTGGTCCCCATAATCTGGTCCCCATAGTGACGCCGCTTGATGTAAGCTTGACTAGGATAGAATGGGTCTTGGGGTGGTCAATAGTGTGTTAGCTGGATACCTTCCGAGATGGACTGAGTGTTTTTGTGTTGATTACCTTGGTCCCTATAAATCTTCAGTTTCTGAAATTTATAGGGACCAAGTTTGAATTGACTTAGCCTGAAAATAACTTAGTTTTTTTGGTGATCTTTCAAGTAGATCCAGGTGTTTGTGTTGATTGCCTTGGTCCCTATAAATCTTCAGTTTTTGAAATTTATAGGGACCAAGCCTAAAATGACTTGGTCCCTATAAATCTTCAGTTTTTGAAATTTATAGGGACCAAGCCTAAAATGACTTGGTCCCTATAAATTTGATGTTTGGTGAAATTATAGGGACCAAGCTTGAAAATGACTTAGTCTTTTGTTGGAAATCTTTCAAGAGGTCCAGGGATACCACAAGATGGCATTATGTTGTTCTTGTATCTCAAGACTTCATAGTGTCATGCTTATATATTGAGGCTATCTAGTACCAAGTTTCTATGAGAAATAAAAATCTTGTATCTCAAGACTTTATATTTTTTCATCAGTAGAAACTTGACTGTCAAGCGTCAAGTGTTTTGGCAAATATATTGAGGCTTGATAGTAGCAAACTTCTGGATATAGATCTTGTATCTCAAGATCTATTTTTGTTTCATTAGTTTGACTATGAAGCGTCATTGTTTGTTATTTCTAGCCCTCTCAAGTTTACATACTACTACCTCTTCGAAATGAAGAGGGGGTGAAAAGACAAGAAAGATTGGTGAACAGTTTTAACTTTATTTGCCCCGCTAACTAACTTGATTACGATGAACAGAGGATTAGGACCGTCCCTCTGTCCTCGTTTACAATTTGAAACCTTAACATATTTACAACATTAAATACATGGGGTATTTCTTTGATAAGCAATGTGTATTTCTCAAGCATTTGCAAACTTGAATTCTATGTTTGTAAAGAAACTTTGGAGTTGGCATGTCATTTTGTGTCCAGATCAATTTGCCATAATTAGACTTAATTTGTGTCCAGATCACTTTGCCATAATTAGCACTGAACCATCTGTCAATGTCACTGTCATTTTGGTATAAGTCTTCTCCTGTGCCATACAGTTCCCCATGAATAGCTTTCTTCAAGTCTAGTCCTTTTTCAAGTTGATGAATAATGTATATACACCACATTCCACAGTTTTTACTCCATGGACTTTGTAATGGTTCTGTATTTTGAATCCAACTTCTGGAATTTCTTTGGATGAAAGGTAGAATATAGTCATCTTCTGGTGGCATTCCATAAGAATCAAAGTAGATAGCTTGATGGCCTCTGAAGTATACGGTTACCCAATGTTCTCCTGGTTCATCTGAATTGTCAGTGTTTATGATATAGGCTTTCATGTCTAGAGGTTTCTTCTCTGGTAAGAGATCTTTGGCACATACATCTCCATTAACAGACATATAGTATAGAATTTTCCTCAGTTCATGTGTGTCCATTTTTCTGGTGATGTCTCCGACGGAGTAGCTTCTGTTAATTTCTGTTTCCAAAAGTCTCTCCACTCGTTGTAGTCAGGTTTTCTTCCGTATCTGTTATGGCTGTTTTTCAGGAACATCCAGTTTTTATAGGCTTCGACTTTTTCAGATGGTGTTAAATGGTCCAATCCTGTCATAGCACTATATTCTTTTCTTCTTTCTTCTGATGGTACTTCATCCAGGAGCAACTCGTCCCATTTTTGGATGACATCGTAGATGTTGAGATTATTCAGGGCATGCATATGTATACCATAGTCTGTTATCCATTCGTTTGGTTTTGTCCACAAGCATAAGTCATGGTATTTCTGACTGGGATGATTTATTCTACATCCTTGGCACTGGTGACGGGCATAGTCAAATATAGCAGTCATCAAGTTGATCTTCATGGCTCGTATAAGGGTATCTTTAATCCATTTTTGTCGTCCCAGTGTTTCATTGTCTTCTGATAATCCCTCAAATTCTTTTTGTAGCATACTATTTCCAGATGAAGTAGAATCTGACCATAGTAGATAATCCCTCAGTTCTTCTTCAATATAGTATCCACTATGCATCTTTTTTTTCAGTAGTCTGTGATTACTTCTCTGAGTCCGTTAATTTCTATCAGATTATCAAATTCAGCATACACAATGACGTTGATAGTCTTTGCGAGCGAATTGGCAAACTGAAGTTCTAGTCTCAGGTTTCCAGTTTTTATAGGGTGGAGATGACTCTGGTCAGCAGCTTGATCAGGTGTGAAGTCATATCCCCAGAATGTGTATCCGTCTTTGTAATCCTCGTAATCGATGTTACAATTCTGAACTTGGTCTCGACTACTCAGGGCCTGATACAGTGACATGTATGATCGAAGATACTCGTTTCTGGTGAAGTTAGGTTCAAAGGGTCTGCCATAGATATTGTGTCCATCGAGTGTGACATCCAATTTACTGAGATTGAAAGGTTGGAAGTTAAAGGGGTTCGTGGGAAACGTGCCATTGAATGTTTCATTAGGAACCATGCCAATGAACAATCGTTTTGGAAGTTGGCCCTGGAACAGATGGTCTTCAATTTTAGATCTGAGTCCAGTACCAATGGTAAATGTTTTCACCTCAACTCTTCTGATGGGGAATTTGGCATTATGTTGAGCAATGCTCTGATTCAAATCGTTTGTGATTGCTGGTAGAAGTTGTACATTTCTCACTGACAGTTTGGCTACATCAATTTTGAGTACTACAGGGTAACCATCCTCAGCCATGATACAAAATTGAGGAGATGCTCTGTTAAGTCTGAGTTTGATTTCGATCCCATTCGGAAGATATTTGTCTTGCATGGCCAGATCTAAATGTAATCGGCCCATGAGTTCCAAAGATTTACTTTGTTTTGTAGCTTCACCTCGGCCTTTTTTTATGTTATCACATTCAAAATCCTCAAATCTCCCAGGTTCATCTTCATACCAATGCTCTGCAGCTTTTAACTGATTGTCTTTGACATCTGCTCCAAAGGAAAATAAGTTTTCTATGTAGGCTCTGTACGGATATGTATCCATATTACTTGTGACCAGTTTATTATTCAGGTACAAATCGATGCTACTGAACATACTGTGAAAGAAGTTGTTGATAGGGGCAACCTTTTTGTCCTCAATATTAGTTCCATCTGGTTTCAGGATTCTACATTTCAGATAAAGATAAGTTTGAGATAAATCTGTATAATATTCAGTATGGGGTGGAACCAAAAATTCAATGGGCGCCTGATAACTATCCAGGGAAGCGATAGGATGATAATCAGTCCACTGAGTTTCTTGCATAGTTGTCATTGTCGGAGGAACGGATTGCATTTCCAACTCCGTTTTGCTGCACTCACAAGAACCTGATTGCATCATTATTGATCGAAAATATCTTTCGGAAATTTAAGATTTTTTGGAATAGCAATTGAGTTTTTCTTTTTTTGACCCTTCTTAACACCTTGACGTTTAGTCTTAGACTGATTCTTTTTAGATTTGCCTTTTGATTTTATACCCCCGCTTAATTCATCCAGAGCAGATTTTCCGAGAGATTTCAAACTTTGTTTGCCTCTTTGTTTCAAAACTTGTTTGATATTTTGACCTTCCAACATATCGCGAAGAGCACCTAGTCCCTCCTTTTTTGCAACTTGTTTTGCACTTTTTATTCCTGCTTGTGCTAGAGGTTTTAAAATGGGAACAACACTTCGCATTGCTGTTTTAAATATTGAACCTAAACCATGGCCATATTGTCTTGAGACACCTCGATAGACGGGAAAGTCTTTAAATCCTGCTCCAGACTGATGATAATGAATAGTACGCATTATTGTTCTTTTTTTCTGAAGTGTAGTTTGATCAATGTCTTTCCAGTAATGAATGGAATATCATTACCTGTATCGCCTTTTATACTAATGTAAACTTGATCAATGAAGGATTTTGCCACTGGAACGTAATGCAAGTTGAGAAATTCTTGATGGAAATGAATTTCACCAGTTGTATTTGCAAATGGAACTACTCTTAAAATGGGAGCTGTTATATGTCCTATGTTTGTGTAACCGGCCACATCGGAATACACAAAGAAGCGACTGTTATGAATATTCAAGTCAACACCATATTTGAATTTAACAGCATCGTTGCCTAATGGTTCTCCGTGAAATTGTTTATCGATGCCTAAAATGATTGCTAATGGTGTTGGAAATACTATCTGAATTTGATTTGTGTAATTTGAACCAGAAGGATACTCTACAGCAACCTTGATGCGTTTTAATTGACTTCTGTATTCAAGATGAATTTTAATGTTGTGTTGAGTCAAAATCTTTTGAATACGACTCTCAAGTGCATTTTTCATTTCCATAATCAAATGTTCAGGGCTAGTATAATTTCCTGTTGGAAAGGATACTTTATAATCTGAACATTTTTTTGTTTGTCTGCAAATTTCATGCCTTAAGTGATCAAACTTTATGTCAATGAAAGCATTATTTGTTAATCGAAGAAAGAAAAAATTATTTTTATCTGTGATATTCATGATTTCACCTGGTGTTATTATTTCTGCTAAAGCTACCTCCCAATTTTGTTTGTCAATTTGAATAGGACAATCTAATCCTGCTGCTGGTCATGTAATTACTGGCAATTTGAAAATTATTCCTGATTCTAGGATAAGGAATATAATTTCTAAAGGACCGAAATATCGGTTTCCTTCTAAAATTGATTTCAGTAAATGTAGAGATGAAATCGCTGCTTCCTTGAATGAATTCGCTAATCGATGGTGTAAGCGAGAGTATGTTGAGCATAAAGCCCTTAAGGACTGGAAACTTAGCATTTTAAAACTAGTGAATAAACGCATTTCTTTCTATTCTCAAAATACTAACTTATTACCTCCTAAGCCCAAGACGTCTTTACGTCATCTTAAACTAGGTATTCAAGAATTTCATAAGAAGTTTGTTTTGGCCCCTGCAGACAAGGCCGCTAACAACGTCGTCGTTGTGTGACGGCTCCACTATGTTAACACGCTTAAGCAGGAGCTTGGTGGTACTAAGGCCTATGAACTTCAGCCTTTAGCTGAAGAGAGAGCTATAGTAGATAAACATGTTTGTCTTTCAGCCACCAAGTTTGCTGTGTGTGTTAACGAAGGCCAAGACAAGCTTCCTACGCTATACTGGTTACCAAAACTTCATAAAAGACCTTACAAAGCACGGTTTATTGCAAATTCTAGCTCTTGCACTACCACTGAACTTTCTAAATTATTAACTTCCTGTCTTACCGCTATTAAAACGCATGTAATTAAATATTGTGATAAAGTCTTTGAAAGATCAGGAAGAAATCTGTTTTGGTCTATAAAAAATTCGAATGAAGTTTTAAATAAATTGAAATCCAGACATTTTCGTGCTTCTAGTCTGTCTACTTACGATTTTTCCACTCTTTACACTACACTTCCTCATAATCTTATAAAAGAAAAGCTTAATGATTTAATTGAATGGGCTTTTCACAGAGAAGATTCTCTCTATCTTGCATGTAATGTCAGAAATGCATTTTTCACTTCTAAAGAGCATAAGAATTATACACTTTGGTCATGTCAGAAAGTGTGTGATGCCCTCACCTTTCTACTTGACAATATTTATATTAGATTCGGTACTAAGTTATTTAGACAAATTGTGGGTATTCCGATGGGTACTAATTGCGCACCTCTTGTGGCTGATCTGTTCTTGTATTGTTATGAAAGAGACTTCATTTTGTCGCTTTCCATTGATAACCAATCTGAAATTATTGAAGCTTTTAGCTCCACTTCTAGATATTTAGATGATTTATTAAATATTGATAATACCTATTTTGATGGTTTGATCAGTCAGATTTACCCCCTAGAACTTCAGTTAAATAAAGCAAATTCTTCTGATACCGAGGTCCCGTTTTTGGATTTACATCTATCTATTGTAGATGGATTTGTTTCGTGCAAAATTTATGATAAACGCGATGACTTTGATTTTGAGATTGTAAATTTTCCTTTTTTGGATGGTGATGTTCCTCGTGCGCCATCCTATGGCGTTTATATTTCGCAATTCGATTTGCTAGAGTGTGTAGTCATGTAACTGACTTCAACACTCGTAATAAATTATTAACGGCTAAACTCCTTAATCAGGGTTATCGGTACCATAAACTACGCAAAGCCTTTTCAAAATTTTATAGACGCCATTCTGATTTAATTTCAAAATTCAATATTGGACTTAAATCTCTTCTGCAACAAGGTCTATCGGAACCCGAATTTTATGGTGACTTAGTATATAAATTCAGAAAAATATATAACCGCAATGACTTCAGCACCCAATTTCGTAAAATCATTCTTCGATATAAAAAGATTGGGTACAACATGGATATTATACGACAGACTGCATGCATGGTAGTTAACCCAATCACGGTTGGCAACTTTGCTTCCCTCTTTAATTGCACGCCGGTGGGTCAGGCCTCAGATTCTATGACGGCTCCAACGTAAAGGCTTATTGAGAATTAGAGAGATCTAATTCAAGGTAATGTTGGTTGGTGCCTGATGCTCTGTCTCTGGTCGGGCCCATCGGAGTCTAACTGTTGGTTTTCTTTTGCTCCAGCATTTCAGTGGTTTCTTGCTGTCGAGTCCTCAGCGTTGTCTCACCTCTGTGGTTCTTTGATTTTTGTGTTCACGGAGATGTTGCACTGATGAGTTAGGAGGCCTTCATGCGGACTGAACAAATTATTTGTCTTAATCGCAACAGAAGTAAGGGCGAGGATTGTGGCCACGTAAAGTCGATTTAAGCCCCCCAGTGGAAATCTTCCACTGACCGTTCCAAGGCGGCTCTTCTGTGGCGATTTATTTATGTTGTTGTTTGTTACTTAGTGTGTGTATCACTTGTGTCTTTTAATTTTGGATGGCCATATGGCCATTTTGTGGGAAAGTGACTGTCCTTATGGCCTTCCTTTGTTTAGGTTTCCATTATGGTCTGGTCGCTTAATGTTTGTATTTCTTTCCCTTTGGTGTCTTTTATGGGTGGAGTAAGTTAATTGTATCAATTCCTGATCTTTGTTTTACTTCTACTTTGAAAGTAGATTGAGTATTTTGTGGGAAGGTGTCTAAAGAACTGTCACTTAATAATGTCAAGTAAAATTCTTTCATGGTTTTTGTTTTTCCTCAGGGAGAGAAGATGAAATTGGAGTTTGTCTTTTGAATTTTAATCCTGGGGATGGTAAAATGTATCCAACAGAGCTACTGAGTAATATCAACCACAATTCTTTGTCTGGACTTCTTAAACTGATTTGTACCAATGAGGTGATAATGATAGCATAAACAACAATAATTTGAGCCAAAAATGTTAAGCGATTTTTTGCTAATACTCCTTGACTACCGTCTGCAGATTGCAAAGAAGCAGTGTCACGCACGAATGAGCTTCTGAAATTCATGTTCACGGTTTTTATAGAAGATCTGATTCTAAAATCCAACTATCAAATTTAGATGGATACCCTTTCCAGTGAACTTTTATTTCTTTGATCCACTTTTTACCAATTTTAGGTTTTCTGCGATCTATGATAGATTCAATTTCGAATATTTGATCTTTTTCTACACGTTGTAACTCTTGCGAGTAAAAAGTGCCTTTAACTACGTCGCCATCTAGATCTACTATTTTATAGGTTACAGGATTTTGATGTTTGTACACAGCCGAAATTTGAAACAACTCTTGTGTCCAGTTTGGTAAATAACCTTTATCAAAAGTACGTTTTGTCTTGTTAATGCGAACATAATCACTGACTTTTAATTTTGGACTTTGATGTTTTTGTTTCTTTCCAAATAAATTTTCTGACACTACAACTTCGTTTTTGCTAGTAACAGATGCAGGTGCACATTTGATACTTCGATGATATGCATGGTTGTAACCATGAACTAATTTTGGAAGTACATCAATATATCTCAGCGTACGATGATGTGTAAAATATTTCCACATGCGACTTTTCAAAGTTCTTTGAAATCTTTCGACAATACTGGCTTTAGTTTCAGGATTTTCTGTCGTGAAAAAATGAATCTTTTTTGACTTTAAAAAATTCTGAAAATTTTTATTTTTAAATTCTGTTCCCTTATCAGACTGGAGGCTTTTTGGACTTCGTTTTTTCAAGATCAATTTGAATGCTTTGATCAAAGTTTTACCCGTCTTATCTTTGATGGGAACAACCCAGGCAAATTTGGAAAATACATCAATGACACAAAGCAAGTATCGGTGTTTGTCATTGAACTTAGACATACTTGATACATCTGCTAAATCTGCTTGCCATTGATAATCGATTCCTGCAACAACAGTTTTTCGACGTTTGAATTTTCTTCGAATAGGTTTATGCAAAGTGTACGTCTTTTGTTTCCTCAACCAATCCCTGACATCTTTAAGTTTTACTTTTTTAGAAGTTTTTCTAGCTAACTGGAATAAAGCTTGTTCTCCAGCATAGGCAGCAGGACTTTTAGGATCATAATATAATTTTTCAAACTTCATTGTTCATCATAGGTTAACCATTTAGGTATGAAAGGACCTTCCATTTCTTCTTCTTTTATATGTTTTCTCGCTAATCGCCGTACGTGTTTTTTGACTGATGGCAGATCATATTTACGCTGTTTTGTATAGGGAGTCCTTATTTTATGACGTTTTGTTTTAGGAGGAGTCACAAAGACATCCTCTGGTGATTGTTCAGGAGGAGGAAGCTGATGTTCGTGCATCCATTCCCATCTTTCTCTATTGCCTACCACATCTTGAGGAATATTCAATTCTCTCAACCCTTGTGCAAAAGCTTGCCAACCCGTGGGCTCAATACCTTTCCTATGTCTGATCACATCATTGACCAAGTCGATAATGTTAGAACCAGGAATAGGTTTTCCATACATCTTGACTGTACCATCATCATCCCAAGCTATGTTTTTATTTTCTTGCAACATAGAAAGCAAAAGCTGAGCTTTTCTTTTCATGGTGGAAGGAACACTGTCAATAATGTGCTGATCAATCTTCTTAGGTTGCAGAACAGGCTGGGAAAGGGAAACTGAAGGTTCTTTTAAAGCTTTTTTATGAGCCGTCTTAAATTTATGCAAAGTTTCACCAAACAACTGAGACTTTTCTGATTCCGAGATTTCATTATTACTCATAACAGAAGACAAGTCGTTTTGAAGATTAGCAGTAGCCGAAACTTCAGGATCAGGTGGTAATCTAGGTTTCTGAATTTGTTCCTCTTTCCAACGTTTTATATCTTCCCAAAGTTTGAATGGGACAATAGCCATTTTACGCCCTTCCATGATTTGGATTAAGAAGGCCACCAAGGACAGATCCTATGAGTGGGGCAATCAAAGGTTTGAGTAACAATCCTAGTAAAGCCCCGCCTTTCTGATTAATGATTTTCTTTTTTGCTGCAACAGGGACCTGTTTTGTACTTAGCAAACGAACATGCTGTTTTCTAGATTGTAAGTGTTGTTTCTGAGCTTTAGTTAGATGTACATTGCCTTTTATAATGTTTAAGCAACATTCCCCAACACAATCGATCACTTCTTTGGGTGAATCATTGATTATTTTTTGTCGAAATTTTGGAGGTAATTGACAAAGTCCTTCTAAAAAAGGACCATATTTATTAATCAAAGAAGTTTTCTTTTTTCGCAGAGTTTTCCTTTTACGTACGGCCGTCATGATTGTCGTGATACACTATGAAGAATCCCAGTCGAACATGGGCTTTTATATTTTGCGTCTCGTAAGTTTCAAGTTTGGACCTCTGTTATTGATTCTAAAAGGTTGATTATACATTTTTTGTCCCTGCATAGCTTTTTCACGCATTGCAGCTTCAAATCCAAACTGTCTTGCAGTTTGAAAAACATGTGGTTCCCCAGCATAGAGTGGTTGAAATCTAGCAATATTTGGTGAAATGGTTTTTCGACGAGTTACAGACCGAGCATTTTCAGTAGGTGATCGCATCCCAAGACTTTGCCATGATGTAATTGGACGTTTTCTCACAGTAATAAATTTTTCATTAATTTTTCTAGGTTTTTTCTTTTTTTCAGAAGACTTCTTTACAGAAGTCTTCTTTTTGGCAAACCGTCTTAATATTTTATTACCATCCCATCGAATTAATGTTCTGATAATAACGCCACCCAAGAAACCACCTCCACCAGGTTTCAAAATGATGCTACGTTTAACATCACTATTGACCATGGTACTTGTTAATTTTCTGAGATCATCTTTATGTTTTTCCATAAATTTCTTTGTCTGTTTGGGCAATTTCATTTTACCCTCGATGATTTTTCTTGCAGCCAAAGAAAACCATTTTATCATTTCAAGTAATCCCTCATTGAGCAATTGTTTGCGTTTTACAGTATTTGGTTCTCTACTCAAATTGTAGAGTGCCCTTATCAAGTTAGCTGATGTTCGTTTCGAAACCATAATGACTTGTGATCAATTTTCAAATCAGACACACACTTTTATATGTTTGGGAAATAAACAACTGGTCCTTGATGATTTGGTTTTGTAAACCAGTTTTGAAAAATATTTGTTCTAAATCTCAACAGATCTGGTGTATCTGGCTTCAAATCGATCAGTAAGTATCCATGTGGTTTGGATGTGGCATCATTGAAAGCATACATCAAATGTGGAGATTGAAGTTGTTTTGCCAAAACTTTGACTTGCATTTTATCTCGAGGACTTTGAAACAAAATGAGATAATGTGCATTCAAACTGATAGTTCGACTATCTTTACTTTGGTGAAACAAATTTTGCGTGATGTATATCACACTTGCATTTCGATGATGCCCTTTCCTTGTAAACCACAATTTGATTTTTTCTTCATCTTTGTCTCCTAACATATCGTCAAAGACGATCAAGTGAGACAAACTCGTATCGCTGACAATGTCATCATCGTCATTGGGAATTCCAGAAAGAAATGTGATGTTGGATCCTTCACGTTCTTGCAAGATATTATAAGTTGGTTGCCATTCTTTGTAGCACCACACGATACGTTGTGGTTGAATATCAAACAAGTCATCTTTGTATTCAATTACTTTTCTTACAAACTCTGTTTTTCCAGATCCACTTGGACCTGATATAAAGAGATTAGCAGGATGTTTAAAAAACAAACTGTTAATATCTTGTACTACTGGTGTCTGAATGCTTGACATGATGAGTAATGAGAAAGAACAACGAACAACATGTATATTTATATAGTTTTAATGATGTAAAACAAATCTTATGTACTAAGATATCATGGTATTATTCATAACCATATGGCACAGTGTACCCATTTTTCACAATCACCCGTTTGTCATAGGTAAATCTATAAATCTTTGAAAGTTTTTCAGTGGTCACTTTTCTATTGGGATGTTTTCTGATTTTATGTTGATATTGCACAGTTTCACGGAAATCTCTATCTTTGGATTTTGCCCAGTTTAACATTTTCTCAAAATGTATGATTTGAGAAGTGTTAAAATCCAAAGTCAGTCCTTTCACTTTACAAGTGGATTTTCTATCACCATTGTTTTCAACATACTCGTAACCATAGTTCTTTGGACCCATACCAACAAATTTTGTGATTTTTGCATTGGGCATCTCATCAGTCCATTCCCCAAGTCGATTATTCACAATCGTTGGATTCCAAAGTTTGGGATTGTGGACATAGATTGCAGAGTCAGTGTCAAAGTAGAGTACACGTGTATCAAGTTTGTGTAAAACACTGTACAATTTCAATCTGGCTTGTGCTGTCACAAAAGATGCTACCACCACATTACTGCAACTATGAGGTTCAATGATAGAGTCTGTTTCTTCCCAGTTGACATGTAAAAACTGTTCACCATAGACATCAACATACTTGACTTTTTTCATGGGATTGCTTACCAATTCAAAGTATGTTGATGGTTCCGAGATGTATTCAGTTTTAGTCATATTATCTCTTTGAGCCAATTTTCCCCACAAGTTATTCAACTCAGTCTTTGCAGTAGCCCTACGACCCTTATTCTTTTCAATATGCTCCAATCTAATTCCCTCTGCCTCAAAGTAATCTTGTTTGAACTTTTCTTTGTCTGCCTCAGTTTTACACCAATCAGGATACCCACTGGCTTCTTGCTTTATTTTGAGGAATGTATCAATGTACCCAGCAAAGATTCCACCTTGGCCAGTTTCTTTATCATACTGAGTTGTCTCAGGGAAATGCCAAACCTCATAAATTTCAGTAAGTTGATACCCAAGTTTCAGGGCTTCAAATAATTCTATACTGACCCAAGTTCCAACCAATTCTCTATCTTCTGCTTTAGTATGATGACAAAGTTGTGAGTTGTCTGACTTCTCTGCACATGTTCTACAGAGTGGAAACAGAAGTTTATTGTTACATTTGTAAGGGAGTACTGGATGATACAAGTTTCTGGGTGGAAGAACTTTACATTTGATCAGACCACAATATTGTTGGATATTGTCTTTGTCAATTTCTTCTTGAGAATAAATCTCCGGATGACCTAGTGGGAAAACACCATATTTACAAATGTATGGGTACAGAGAACAGACATCAATGTACTTGATTTCTTGATCTGAACGCTCATCAATCTCATGGTACAATTTAGTAGCATTAGTCCTTCCCCCAAACAAAGCATCTCTGGGTTTCAAGGGGTCCAAGTTAGTAAATTCAGCTTCTACCAAAGTTTGGAATTCTTTGTCTTCTCTACACTGTTTGTCAAAATCACATTCCCAACATTGTATGACTTCATACCCTGCAGCTTTCAGAGTTTCAATCTTTCTCAAAGTGGAACAAAAAAGAGTGTCCATCTTCAAACAGTTGTAGGTATTGATCTTATGTCTGTCAGGATAACATCTTTGACAACCATGCCAATAACAACCTTGAAATTCATAGATTTTCTTATTTTCTTGGTCAAACCCATCAACGTAAAACTCACCAATTTTCTGTTCCCCACCATTCAATGCATATTGAATGTGTGTGTTCGTTTTCTTAGCCATAACCTGCAACCATCTTACAGCCTTGATCGAATATTTCTTTTGGTTTGGATAGCCTTCAGGAGGAATAATAGCTACAGAGTTTTCTGGCATATGATCCTTTCTCCAAACGAGAGAACAAGTTTGAGCCACCGTACATGCTACTTTAAAGGGGTCAATTCCACTTGTTTCCATCAACTGTTGCCTAAAGCAAGCACAACCTCTCCTCAAGATATCGACATCACTCCGACAATACTCTTCCATTTCTTGCCTGAAGTTAAAGATAGCATTAGATTCAACTTTAGACTTGTGCCATTGCAAGAAGTCGTCTCTGTCTTTGCTAGACATCTGGCCAGGGTTATACATTTCAGCAGGAAAGTATGGACCTACATAGTTTTGGTTAGCTTCAGTATTTGCCAAATGTGGGAAATAACCTTTCTTCATTTCTTTAAGTCCAAAGGTATCAGGGAAACTAGCCAAACGTATGTGCAAAAACTGAAACGAATCTTTGAACTCAAGTTTTCCAGCTTTCATGGTTATGATGGTATGCCCATTCATGATCACCTCTGGTTTGTAAGTTCCATTCTCTAAGAGATATCTCAAAATAAACTGACCATCATATCCACCAAAGTTGTGTGCAATACAAATTGAGCCTTCATTAAAAGGTTGAAATAGCCAAGTACAAAACTCATGCAAAGTACCAGGACCTTCAAAGATCATTTCTCTTCCTTGGTCTGGGAACTTGCTACAATTTTTACACTTTTCATGGATAGGTAAATGGATACACTGGTCACAGGCTCTATGTGCTACACAGAAATTAACTTTATGTTCTCCAGTATTTTGTGAAGATTCAAAATCAAAGAAAATGTACTTTGAGGAGGAAGAACTTGTTTCTTCTTCATCATCATCAGATTTGTTGGGTGCATCACCATCAGTCTTACAAACATAAGATTGTATGTAACACTGGTGATTTGCACCCACGACCTCTTTACAAAATCTACATTTTCGATTCCCTGGACAAACATGATTTTTCTTACTCCCAATAATTCTACTGAAACAATTTCCACAATTATACACTAACTGACACATGGACTTTTTCTGTCCAGGTTTGATTCTTTTATGATGAGCAAAACATTGAGGACTGTAAAATTTTCTTTTACAATCCCTACAGAAACAAGTTTCTCCTGCCGCACATAATGTCTCATTGTAACATTTGTCACATCCATGGGGACACATATGATCACCACGATTGCTATATCCTTTGTCACAAAGTTCACAGAAGTATATACATCCTAGAAAACCAGTTATACTGGTGATAGTATCATAATGATTGTCTCCATTATAGTATATATGTATCACTTTTGTCTGTTTGGCCATTTCGAATTCAGGTTTGAAGAGAAGGTCATCTTTCGCATGTTGAGAATGTACTTTGATCAGGTAGTCAGGAGCTAACACAGCTTGGATCTTCTTGTATTCATCAAGTCCACAAGGTTTGGTATGTGGAACTTGAGCTCGATCCAACAACTTCTTAGCTTCACTCGTCTGGAAAGACTTGGTAGATTTACGTATATGTTCCCATGTCTTCTTCCAGGTCGGGGATTCATCTTTGTCAGCATAACATTTGCCGACAACCACAGCTCTAGCCAGACACATGGAGTCTTCTGTATTGTTGATGGTAACAATACTTCTTTTCATCTTTCTCATGTTGTTAGAATCAAAGTAGAGTCCATAATGGAGTGGGGTTCTTCCACTTCCTACAGGGAGTCTTGTATGTGTCACTTCCATTGACATCTGGCCATCATCAATTCTGAAGTCTTCATTGGACTGTAAGACTTTCTCAATTTCATGGGACAGGGCTTCTCCAGTCAATGAAGACACATCTGTGAAGGGTATGAACACCCCAAGTTTAAGTCCAGGATGGTAGATACTAACTCTTATTCTATCATTGCCCTGTGCCTCGGTATGTCTCTTGATATCATCCACCAATTGTTGGAATAATCGTGGTACAAATTCTAATGGTGATGTTTTCTCAGGAAACTTTTTCATGTCCACGCTGTATACATTGGCTCTTGTTCTAAATCGCCTCGACTCCCTCTGTCTTACTGGTTTCATGGTATAATATTGTTCATATTCTTCATCTTCGTCTTCAGTGTCAGAATAATCTACCAACTTAGGCCTCTTAGGTATCGACTCATCACCCGAACTGGATGGAGTTCTTATTCGCTTCCAATGTCTCTTTGGCATGTTGATTGTTTGGTGTTCAATGCTGAACTATGAAACTTCAACCTGAAAAATCCGTTTTTATACTGACCTCAGGAAAAATTTTGCAAGAGGAAACGTGATCAACTTGCGTTGATCATCGTGGTTCCAAATTCCTCCCCGGTACACTCGTGAGTTGCATAGTGGGCTGCCCTGCACCTTAGGACTCCTGGCGATTTGAGATTATCTCGAATACACTTTAGAACCACCTGAATGTCTCTATGGACCAGAGTGATTCCCAGAGCGGAGGCTTCCCGTGAGCGTGGGTCCCCTTAAAGCAGCCTGAGCGTAGCTACCTTCTACTCTGTTTAAGCATATATTCGATAACCTCGCATCTACGGACTAAGGCGGAAACAGCACGCATGCTTTATTCACAGACCAGTAAGCTAGATCACTAGCCTGTTTATAACAAGAAATCACTTTGTATATATAGTCTACCCTAAACCAATGTGATATGAAAATGGTTTTGTGATTTGCATATGAAAACTATCTTTCTTTTAAATTTAAGAAAAGTAAGAATATGATCTATGAATTATGTATAAATTTATAAACTTGTATTATATTTATTTCGAAAAAAAATTATTTGAACCCATTTTAGCTATAAATAGCTGAATGACAATGATTTTTATCATTTTTTCATATGTTACTATTTTTAGAATTCCTATTGCGAAAAACCAATAATGCTTATAACTTGCGAATGGCTTAACCGATTTTCAAAATTCTTGTTTCAGATTAATCATGACTACCAACCATATACTACCCTGGGAAATAACGGAGATGATTTTGACATACAACATGTACAACTGTGGAAAAGGCCGAGAATTTACAGAACGCATTCAAGACAGTTGGTTTTCTATGAGAATGAAGATGTTGAAGAACACTGGATCTCAAATAACTTACCAAGATGAAATGATTCAGTTACTATTACTCATGGATGAACTTCCTAATTTGTCAGATAAGAAACGATTAGAGTTTCATAGACAAATTAGCCGTTTTCATTTTCAACATCAACCAACCCTTAAGAAAGCAAAAAGATGGTTAGTCACATTCTTCAACTTTACCACACGGGACATGTTTTACATGTCTGAGAAATTTCATCAACACTTTCTACATGGTAATGTGTCATCTAGCTTTCTCTACAGAGATATGCTTTTGGGATATCTGATACTGAGTGAGGAATATACCAAAGCTCAAGTCAAACAGTTATTCTGTAGTCAGGACAATCCAGATCTTATGATATTACCATCGGGATGTTTGACTTTCAACGACTATTGGCCAGAATATATAAATAGCAAAGAAGGATATAAAGTGATATTAGGAAACGAACAATTGAGACAAGAACATAAGATCGTATTGAAGTTCCCAACTAAATATTCTAACTGGGTACTTGACTAAAACAGATCATGATTAAGATTATCAGAAAAAGTCTACCTGTATCTTTAGATCAAATTCTGAAATTTGAGATCTACAGACTTGCACTTGAACAAACTTTGTCGTTAGAGCCAGATAATGTAGATTTCTTGAAAACTAAAGATGACATTCATGTTTGGTTGAGAAGATATGATACATTTATGTCTTTTCGACATGAGATGAAAAGAACAGCTTGGCTCATGAGTAACATATTGGATGAGTCACCCGTGAAACTGGATCAATGGCGTTTGCATGTAGCTAACAACGATGAGGTGATCAGCTACATTTACAACATGATAATGGATATTGAAAGAGCTTCATCAGAACAACCGATGGACTGCTCTGAAACCCGTGATGAGGAACCGATGGAAACTGATATTGACGATTTGATCAAACAGATGGATTCTTTGACCATATAAATTGATCCGATACACAGATCATCATTGTTTTATCAACAGCATGGAGAAGAAGTGGTTTGAAGTACCTCTGACACAAGTGATAAAATTCAAACCTTACAGAAGATTACTACTTTGCATCTACATACTGTTTTCTCATGAAGATATTTCTATGGAAGAAATCCAGATGAAATTAAATGAAAAAGAAACTTTTGAAGATTTCAAGAAATTGTGGTGGGCTTGTGCTAAGTACAAACTGTTAGAAGATTCAGTCATCACATTTGAGAATTGGAAAAAATCTGTAGCTGGCAATCCAAAGGTGATCGAGTTCTTACATTCAAAGACACGAGGCAAGGATGATATAAAAGGAAGTGATCTTGAATAGAACTTCATTCTACTTCTGACTGCCACAGTGAAAACTTCAAAAATCTTAAACAAGATGGAATACAATAGGGATCCAAGAACAAAGAAATATAGTGATCCTGAAAGTATCTACTACCATTGTTCAAGTTTAAAGAATTTTTTGAAACAACAATATGATATCCATCTTCTACGAACATTGGAAAAATCACTTCTTGATCAACAACTGATGGGAACACCTTATGGTCGTTGCTTCAGATGTAATGCTACGACACACTGGTCAAGAGATTGTACATCGGGCTTCAAGCTACCCTACGGACACTGTTACATATGTGGACTTCCAGATCATTGGGCACCCGAATGTCCACAGAAGCAGTTGATACAAGATGAGTTGGACATACCATCTACATTACCTACTGAAGAAATATCATCTGACAATCCTCAGGACAAACAGTCTTGTGCCGATGAGAAACAGTCTTGTGCCGATGACAATCAGTCTTGTGCCGAAGAGAAACAGACTTCTACTGAGGAGAAACAATCCCAGACTAGTGTTAAGAAATCAAGAAAAAGAAAGCGAACAACTTCTAACACTCGTGGTGTGAAGAAACCAAAGACAAAATAGACATTTGACTGTGAATAAAACAAAGTGTCATAGACATTAGTTACAGACATAAGATAGTTATAGTTAAGAAACATAGTATTGTATTAAGAAGTTTTAAAACACATTAAAAAACAGTAAAAAGTTTACCAGTCTTTGTTAATTATGAAAAGGTTATTCTTTAACGAAATCCATGGGTTAGCCCTAAAAAGGACTGTTCTTATGTAGCTAGTAACTTAAACAGTTACTAGCCACGGAATGGCTCCACTATAGCGATCGGTTTAATGGTAACCGATCCCACTCCCCTTCTAGCCAGGAACTGCTGGAAAGCCAGTCCGCTTTGTAACCTCTCCACTTTCTTCCAGTACTCTTCCTCAGTACATGGCTGTTGTCTTTCCACCTTTGGTTTCCTTCGGTGGAAGACAGCACGTAACTTCTTAAACCAAGTCATACTGGAACAATATGGTGAGAACTCAAAAGCAGAAGGGCTTTTATACAATGTAGGAGGATTGACCTACTTTAATCGAACAACCAATCAAATTGGCTTAGCCAATCGTGATCATCCTAAGAGAATTCTTCGTCTTTGGTGTAGCAATGATGGTCTATGTTCGAAACATAGATCATTATAGCCAATATCAGACTTAGGAATCTTTTGTATGATCATCAAAAGGTCCTCTTTCAAGAATAAGTGGTGGCCCTGAAAAGGGCCATTTGGTCTAGAGAACCTTTAAAGGTTCAGTTTTTTTGTTCCAGACACTCATCACATATGGACAAACTGTCGTCTTCAAAGAACCCATCGTCATCATCAGGGCAGTTGTGTTCCTCTCCAACATACCTTAGAATGACGTAGCACTTACCACATTCAAGATAAGTTGGAGCATTACACTCACTGCAAATACCAGACTTTGGGTATTCATCCATGGTTATGAAGTTTGTAATAACTATGAATGATATATATATACAAGTGACATCGGATTGACCTACTTTAAATCGGAAAAAATTGACTTAGCCAATCATAATCAGAGAATTCTTCGTCTTTGGTGTAGCAATGATGTTTGTTGTTTTGAAACATCATAGCAAATACCAGACTTAGGAATCTTGATTGAACATTATCAAAGGACATTCATTCAAAAATATATGATGGCCCTGAAAAGGGCCGTTGGGTTTTTTGTTAGGTATGTACAACTAACATTGGCAGCATGTTCGTCCTCCACAGGCTGGACATCTGGTTGCCCAGGATTCATAAGTAATCCTGGACCCACTGGAAAGACAGAATGGAGGCTCTGTCGCTTCTTGGCTCCAGTCTTCCGTCTGTGTGGCAGCAGAGGACCCAGGCATCTCACCATCCAACCGTTGTCCATGTGCCAACTCTGCTGCCTCTTTTGTTATGGCTATCATCTTCTCCATATTGTCAATCGAGGAAAATAATCCTTCAGCTTCTCGCTTGACTATGTCAAACGAGAGCATCAATTCTCTCACGCCACCCTTAAGTGACTCCGTCTGTTCTTCCAAAGCTTTGAAGTAGATTTCACTGTTGTGAGCCATCTTCAATTGTACACAGAAGTGCAACGAAGTAGGGCAATGCATCGATATTTATTGAGTGAACACGGACGTGAAAGAAAGTATTTTTTGCAAGTAGGTCAATCCCTCTCCAGAGTATAAAAAGGATTTTACCTACTTCAGTTTTCTTGAAAAAAAATGGAACCGTCAATATCATTTGATGATCTCTTGCAAAATCCAGATCTTTTAACAACCGCTATCAATGAAACATTTGGTAGTGATGCTACCTTACAACAACAACAATATACAACAATACCATCTAACCAACTGATCTATGCACAGCCCCCAGTACAACAATCCAAACCTCAACCCAAAGTTATTGAAGTCTTGGTGAAGGAAATCAATGAGCTCAAAAACAGAGTCAAACAGTTAGAAGATCGTCCTCAACAACCATCATCACTAGAAATGAGTCCTATTAGGATTCCACTCCATATCAATATCGTGGCGAATGAAGATGAACAACTGATGCAGTCATCATCAGCTATTGGCCTTGGAGCAGCCACCAAACCCATACGTAAAAAGAAAACCAGATAAAAGAATAAGTTATTCAAAACCCAAACAGCCCTTTTCAGGGCTATCAAACAGTTAAGAAAGAATAACCATAATGTCTTAAGTTTAAAACAATTATATTACATACAAAATATATCTAGGCACTTTAGCTCAGTTGGTAGAGCACCTGTCTGATAAGCAGGAGGTCATAGGTTCGAGCCCTATTCGTGCCAAACATTTTTTTTCAATTTCAATTTATTTCCAAAAGAACAACATAATGCCATCTTGTGGTATCCCTGGACCTCTTGAAAGATTTCCAACAAAAGACTAAGTCATTTTCAAGCTTGGTCCCTATAATTTCACCAAACATCAAATTTATAGGGACCAGGTCATTTTAGGCTTGGTCCCTATAAATTTCAAAAACTGAAGATTTATAGGGACCAAGTCATTTTAGCCTTGGTCCCTATAAATTTCAAAAACTGAAGATTTATAGGGACCAAGGCAATCAACACAAACACCTGGATCTACTTGAAAGATCACCAAAAAAACTAAGTTATTTTCAGGCTAAGTCAATTCAAACTTGGTCCCTATAAATTTCAGAAACTGAAGATTTATAGGGACCAAGGTAATCAACACAAAAACACTCAGTCCATCTCGGAAGGTATCCAGCTAACACACTATTGACCACCCCAAGACCCATTCTATCCTAGTCAAGCTTACATCAAGCGGCGTCACTATGGGGACCAGATTATGGGGACCAACAGAATTATAGGGACCAGTCCCTATAATCTGGTCCCCATAATCTGGTCCCCATAGTGACACCCTATACTACTCCCGTTTTTAGATTTACATCTATCTATTGTAGATAGGTTTGTTTCCTGCAACATTTATGATAAACGCGATGATTTTGATGTTGAGATTGCAAATGTTTCTTTCTTGGATGGTGATGTTCCTCGTGCGGCATCCTATGGCGTTTATATTTCGCAAATAGTACGACTTGCCAATCTGCCTAGGCATGTAACACTCGTGATAAATTGTTAACTTCCAAACTTCTCAAGCAGGGTTATCGGTATCATAAAGTACGCAAAGTCTTTTCAAAATTTTATAGACGTTATTCCGATTTAATTTCAACATTCAACATTGAACTTAAATCTAGAGCTTCCGCAACAATGTCTATCGGTACTCGAATTTTATCGTGACATAGTATATGAATTCAGAAAAAAAATGTGCTTGCAATGACTTCAGTACCAAATTTCGCAAAAACCTTCTACGATATAAAAACACTGGGTACAATATAAATGTTAAACGACAGACTGCATGTATTGTAGTTAACCCTATCACGGTTGACAACTTTGCTTCCCTCTTTAATTGCACGTCGGTGGGACAGGCCTGAGATTCTATGACGGTTCCAGCGTAAAAGCTTACTGAGAATTAGACTTTAATTTTATGTAATGTTGGTTGGTGACTGATGCTCTGTCTCTGGTCGGCCCTATCGGAGTCTAACTGTTGGTTTTCTCCTGCTCCAGCATTTTAGAGGTTTCTTGCTGTCGTGTCCTCACCATTGTTTTATCTCTGTGGTTGTTTGATTTTTTGTGTTCTCGGATATTTTGCACTGATGAGTTAGGAGATCTCTATGCGGACTGAACAAATCATTTGTCTAAATCGCGACGGAAGTAAGGGGCGAGGATTGCGGCCGCATAAAATCGATTGAAGCCACCCCGCCCCCACCCACACACCCTCCAGTGGAATTTGGAATTCGTTTCACTGACCGTTCAAAGGCGGTTCTTCTGCCTGTCTTTTTTCTTTTGTTATGGTTCGTCTTTGAGTGTGTGTATATCGCTTATATTTTTTGTTTTGTTTTGGATAGCCAATTGGCCATTTTTGTGGGAAAGTACATGTATATGTTGCCTTGGTGAGGCTATTTATAAAGAAATTAGGGATTAGACAATCTCATTTTAGATCTTTTCATAATATATACGCATGTCAAATGTTATCAAAATAATCACGGCGGTTTTAAAGCTATACTCCATAATATACTTAGTCAAAAAAGTAACTATACCAACTTTCGGGTGAAACTCGCTAGATATCTGACATATTTTGAGCTAAATTTGGCTGTAGACATTTAATTCGGACGTTCAGCTAGAGAATGCTCAACCTTGTATGTGTCCATACATTTCTGCTCAAGAGTTGTCTTGCAATATGTCCCTAGAAAGATTTTGGTAGAAAATGGGCATTGCGCATGCGCAGAAAGCTCTTTTTGTCTAAGATGGATAACAATATTCTCTGAACATCGGATAACACTTTACTTTTACATTATCTGATAATCTCGCATTATAAGCGAGGTTTAAATTTGTATAATTCTCAAATTATCTCCCTTGCAATTAAAAATATAACAATTTTCGAACTGCTGTAATTTTTATTCCTGTCAATCAATTTTTGCCATTTTTTCAAAAAACGCTTTGTGTCCACTATTGCTGTTCATCATGATGGTAAAAAATACAGAAAATTCATGTAGCATGTAGCACTATCGATTGCGATTTTCTATGGAGTTCCCCTTGAAAGCAGCATTTGCACACAGCTTCTAAGAATTGGAGGTCAATATGTGATAGCCTGTTTCTCGTAGCAGATGCAACTGAAGTTCCAAATCTTTTGTGAATAGACGCAAATGGAATCTAAAGAAATGTAACATGTATCAAATTTTAGAAATGTAGGGTACAGGGAAAGTTTGTGATGTTAAATCATAGCATGTTTTAATGATTTCCTCTGCGAAAATGACATAGTGACCCCTTGGGTGTTTAAAGCAATAGTCTACGATGATGTGTTTACGAAAACGATACGAATGGTTCTTTTGCACGTCAAAATGAGTCTTCATATCAAAAAATAACAAACTGTGTGTAGTTTTTATTTGTACTAGCTATAGAAATAGTCTAGCTCCTAGACCTTGATGTCATATTGGCCAATGACCAACCTTCCTGTGTGTTTTTATCAAATATGAAACCTTGTTAGACTTTAATCTTGTCTCAGACATCAAGGTCTAGTACAAAGCGAATTTTACCTTCCAAGATTCTGGTTGGGAACTAATTGATTACAGCTGCAGTCATGAAATGTTAATTGCTTTTCTGTACCCCTTACTGATCACCTACTGATAAGAAAAACTGGTATTTTAGTCAGGGGTCACTGTGCTACACACACCAAAATTCAATCAGCTATAGGTTTGAACAAAATATCACAATGCAGAAAAAAGTGATTTTTGTGCAAAATAAAGTATGTATACATTACGTTAACACACCCATGCAACATAGTGCATTTTTTTCACATCTCTTATTGGTTCATTTTCTGAAGAAAAAATCTGTGATCTTTTTTTTATGCAAAAATAGGTTGTTGGTGCTCGTTAGAACCGCCTCGCCGAGGTGGTTCGAGCCCCCTCGCCGAGGTGGTTCTAACGAGTACTCACAACCTATGTCTTTGAGCAGAAATAAGAGAAATAATATATAACCCTGTAAACCCCAGTTTTACTATATAAAAGTGGGGTTTAAGGGGATCAAAATATAAAGGCATGTTTTCGTGATGATAAGAATGAAATTGTTTTTGGAATAGGAAAGTGACTGAATAATATAGTACAAACTCAGATCAGCGTCTTACCAAGATCTGCACTGTTTGCATGAAGACTGGCACTTCCATATTTATAGGAGACATTCTTTTAATGTTTAGATGCTAATTTAGGAGTTTCGTTTCCTATTTACTGCTTCAAACATACCATGTGTACAACCTGAACAGAACCAAAGATCAATGTTTTAGCACCATGTCATGGATTTTAGAACCCACAACCTGTTTCAGAGCATTGGGTCACTCTATCAAGTACCCAAAATCTATGTTTGTTTGTTTGTTTGATTTGGCGTTTAACGTTCCCATCAACACTATGTAGGTCATTTTGAGACGTTGCTTTCAATTTTGTGGGACTTTTACCCGACATTGAGATGAAATGACATATCAACCCCTGCCACCCAATGAAACCAAAAGGGTTTATAAGCATGGACGGGCCGACTCGCAGCAATTTTCCTGGACAGGCTTAGATGTTCTAAGCGGATTACCAGTACTCAAGTTCGGTTGGTATCAGCTCTGCGTGGAAGCATCCTGCAGCCCAATCTATTTCTCCAAGCCCCGATGGGCGGGGCGGGAAAATATACGTTTACATTAGAAATAAGGAAAGCTGGTATTTCTGTTCCAATCATAAATTGTATATACTTGCTAGAATTTTAGAACCGCAAGGGATCGCAGGATCGATCCCGGGCTTCTCCAGACTTTCGGATGAGTCTTTAAAACGAGGTCCCATCTCCATATGACCTTAGCTGTTGGTGGGACGTAAAACTCAAACAGTCACTCATTTTAGAACCGCCTCATTGAGATTGTACTAAGAAGTACCCACAATCCAAGCTTCCGACAGAAATAAAGAAACTAGTATTAATTCTGTTCCAAGCATAGATTTTGTGTACTTGTTAGAATCGACTCAATGAGACAGTTCTTACAAATACCAAAATAAATGTTAGACCCAATAACAAACCTTATTAGAACTGACTCAATGAGGTGGTTCTGACAAATTCCACAATAAACGTTAGGAGCAGAAATAAGGTAAAATAGTGTTATTTCTGTTCCAAACATGCCGTAGAATGTACAAATGGTAAAACCACCTCATTGAGCAGATTCTAACAAGTACCCACATCTATGTTTGGACCAGAAAAAAAGAAAATGTTATTCCTGTTCGAAACATAGATTTTTCCGTTACGAATACATGCCTATTCAAATAAATTGAAAATTTTACCAGAAAAAGTGTCAATATGACACGGATGCCCCCGCCTAAATGCCATTCAGAAAAAGGGTTTATATGTAATTGTAACAGGTAAAACATGAAGTTATTATTAAGGTATAGTCCGACAAGGAATTCCTGGCAGTTACGTCATAATTAGTTTTTTCGAATATTCATATGATATGGCCCTTACTTGAAACCGAGGAGTAAGAGTATTTACATACCGCCGAAGCTTTGTGGATTTCGTGGCCGAGAGAGTAGAGGGGTTGTTCTAAAGTCCAAGAAGTGGCGGGTTCGAAACCCACGTGTCGAATGATTTTTTTTTTTTTTTTTTTTGTCATTGTTTTTTTTTTTTTTTTTTTTTTTGACCTCGTAATACACACACACACACACGACATGTGAAATCTGCTTTACCCGTGTGGCATGCTAAAAGTGGATAATTACGACGTGTACAGAACATATTTCTTGTTCATTTTCAAGCACATAACACTTGACTGCATAAAACTTGTTGTATGAGAAATGAAGATGAATAAAAAGGGAAATAAAAAAAAATATATATGCAAAATTTACAAAGTAAAATATAAAAATATGAAACAATGAACATTTAATTTACTATAAAAGGATAAAACAAATATATAATGAAAAAAACGCAATCAATGAGATTCGAACTCGGACCGTCAGCATGACAAGCAGCGTTGACATCCCCTGGGCCGTTGTGACTGCTGTATAATCAGTGGGCGTGTCCTGTTCATTCTATAAACCCAAGCGCAAATTCATACTGGAAAATCCTTTCTATTTTTAGCTTTGTTATTGATTTGACGTCACTGCCAGACCTAGTTTGTTTACCAGTACAGGTACCCTGCCGTATTATGTCGGTGTTATGGTTTCAATGTTGATAAATACTCGTCTATTTATAAATCATAACAAACAACGGCGTTTTCCACAGGTACGTAACGGGGTATATTCTAACACAAAACCACTTAATATTTTGCAGTGTAATTGAAATCAGTTGAGTAGCGCAAGTAGTAGCGAGGAGCGCCTGAAACGACTGGTTTAGTATTCTTAGGGTCGCAGGTTCGATCCTCGCAGACAACCTTTTTTCATAAAGCTATTAAAAGCATGATTTATTTTTTTGGGATGATTTTTTTTATAAAATAGTTTCAGAATTTACATTTTTATTATTTCTTTTTTTAACTTTCAATTCTGTTTATTATTTTTGTATTATTATTTTTTCGTGAATGGTTATCTATTTATTTTATAGTTCAATACATGTCATGCACAATTTTGAAGATCAACTTCACATTTGATTTATAATAGTGAATAAAAAAGAAACACCAGCAAGTACATGTACAAGAGAATTGAAATACAAGATGCCATAATTTGATACAATGGAACCTGATTGGCCTAGACCCTATATGTGACATGTGAAAGTAAAGAATAGGCACACCAATAACATGACTTGAAATTAACATTGATTGGAAATTTATAATTTAATTCATGTTGATCATACGTTATTTTAACGTTTATCGATTGTTAGTCACAAAACTGCACTTGTCAAAAATATGTTAAAGAAAAACATCCCCCAGCGGGATTCGAACCCGCATACTTCAGCTCTACAAGCCCGTGACTTTACCACTTGGCTAGCGTCGATACAGTGCAGGTATGGTATATTTTAGCCTGATACCATCACATTAATAGGGAGTCACCAAAAATAAAATTAGATCATCCAAAAATAACATATAATTGCGTAGATAAATTTAAAAATAACCTTTATTTACAATAATATTGACAATACCAAACTGACAACTGATGTCGGTTTTACTCTAGATATCATTTTCAAGAGCACAAGAAATATATTCTGTACGGTTTAGGAGTTATGGCCCGGACACAGTTTACTACAAGGAACTTAGTCAAGGGCAGATAATTCAAAAACCCAAAAAAAGCAAGAGTTGTCTTCCTTGTTCATGACACATCGTCTGAATGCCAAGCATGTAAAGTTTCACAAATATATTCAATAAGGATTAGGAGTTATGGCCCGGACACAAAGTTGAACGAACGTATGCACGTAAGGGCGTACTCGAATAGAAAAAAATTAGAATCAGGGAAACTTATAAGAATTGTCTTGCCAAATTATATAGGCTTGTTTTCGTTATGTATAATTGTTGTTAGAAACACCTCAAACCGTTGAGGTGGTTCTAACAAGTACCCACAATCTTAAGATATAGTGTTTGGAGCAGGAATGAGAATAAATTATGTTATTTTTGTTCCAAATACAGTTTTGTATAATAATTAGAACGGGCCTCCGTGACCAAGTGGATAAGGGCGCTGACTCTTAATCATTAGGTCTTTCATTGCTGTGGGTTCGAGCCTTGCTCAACGGAAGGTCAGATGTTTTCTTTTTTCTCGGGGTACTCTGCTGTTCGCACCCCCCTTCTGATTAACGGTCGGCTGTATATGAGTGAAATAATCTTGAAAGAGCCGTACCCCCCCCCCCCCACACACACACACTCCACACACCCCTTCACCAAATGAAAATAATAATAATAACCGCCTAATTGAGCTGTTTGGAGCAGAAAAAACAAGAAAAATGGTTTACACTACACCACAGACTTGATAATGTGATGCAATTACCTCAGTATATTAAATATAAATATAATTTTTTTCACAAGTTAAAAACTTTATTGCTATCAAAATATATACAGAGACTGATCTCAAGATTACTTCTAAAATGCTGATGTGTAAATATGCCTGAAACTCAGAACCCCATCTTTCAGAATACAGCTATGTAAACAAACACTGCAGAAACCAAAATTTTAACAACCTGTGGAATCAGATAAGGGTCATTAAGAAAGCAATAAATGCCAATCACTTCTGGGAGTCAATTTCGTATTGTACTAGTCGGATAACTTCCCAAGATAAAACAAGCTGCTATGAGAGAGGGAAAAAGAAGTTAAAAAAATATAGATGAATATTACTTATTAACTTTAAAATATGATATCCGACTAGTAGCTAGTCTACTATAGTAACAGAAACAATTTTACGTATAAGAACTTTTTTACTGAGTTTATATATACCAATATGTTCTAGAAAGGGTTATCCTTTAGAAGCAAGGAATACACTACAGAACTGGAAAATATGGAGTGTACATGTTTTCTGGGCCAGACTAGCTAGTTTCGGCCATTTAGGCCTCATCAGTGACCCAGAATACTTTCAAAATTCCACACTTGAACCAATGATCCCAAAGGACAAGAAAACATAAGCTACACTATGACGTAGGGCAGGGAGACAGCCGCCACACAGTCCCAGCTGTAGTGACGATAAATATGTTCTAGAAGGCTATTTATGACGTTATTTGGCATGAGACGTTGGTTTTGTAAATACCTGTCCGAATGCCAAAAAATATCAAAATATTCCAATGTTACAATTTATAGCGATTTTCACAAACTGACCACGGACGGACAGAAAGAAGGACTCACAGGGTGATTATAGTACACCTTCCGCAAGTTGGCATACGCGTCATAAAATTTTCTCACGGAGGAGAATGGGGATAAGGGCACGTAGATCATTTTTTCTGTCACTTGGGGCAAATTATTTCTTTTGAGAGAAGACTTCATTTGGTTTGATGCATTGGAAACAATTGCCTGCCATGACAATATATAAAAGCAACTAAATCGATTATACTGATATATCAAATGAAATGTCTTACCTACGCCCCGGCATGGAAACATTCAACAAATGTCGATGCCCACAGCAATGATGCAGTTTTGGCAACGCCATGCTGCTTTGAAGTTTATGCGACGTTGATTAAACGCCATGTCCTTCTTAATACAAAATCTACTTTTCTAGGCATATGTATTGAAAGAAAGATAAAAATCAAATTATCGCAATTATGCTCTAATGTTTCCATGTAAATTACTTCTTCTTAGTTAATTACATACACATACAGTTTCATTTTACAGACAGACATAATTAATTCCAAGATTTTTCAAAGGTACGTCTATACGTGGAATGAGTCTCTCTCTCTCTCTCTCTCTCTCTCTCTCTCTCTCTCTCTCTCTCTCTCTCTCTCTCTATCAGGGATTACAGGATCGATCTCGGGATTCTCCAGACTTTCGGATTAGTCTTTGAACCGAGATCCGTCTCCGTATGACCTTAGCTGTTTGTGGGACGTAAAGATCCAACACTCTCTCTCTCTCTCTCTCTCTCTCTCTCTCTCTCTCTCTCTCTCTCTCTCTCTCTCTCTCTCTCTCTCTCTCTCTCTCTCTCTCTCTCTCTCTTGTTTGCACTCTGTAAGCTGCTTACGACAGTGCAATTATGCGCGTTTTCCTTTTTTTATTTCACGGTCCTTTCAAGATGAATTCACTTGTATCGCGTCCATCTTTAATCAAAGGTGGGCGAAAACTGGAACACACACACACACACACACACACACACACACACACACACACACACACACACACACACACACACACACACACACACACACAACACGCGCCTGAACTTCTATTGCAGAACCTGGTTAAAATTAGTGTGTGTGTTCACTACTTTAGATATTTTGTCTTGTCAGTATCTAGGTCATTGGAAGATGGTTCAAATCGGATTGAAAACTTGATGACTGGGTAAAATTGCTTTATAGCCTTGTTCATACTCTAGAGATCACAGTTCTGCTTCTTCATGAAACAGAATGTTTGTTTTACGATACCATATTCTAGCTTGAATACGGGTTATGTCAGATTAAAAAAGTAGGTCACTAGGTTACAGCGTTTTTAAACATTGTCCAACCTCTAGAGGTCATCAAGACTTCATGAAACTATATCAGAATGTATATCTTGATGTATCTCTTGAGGACATCTTGGTCATGTTCAAATATTGGTCATGTCAGATAAAAAACAAAACAAAACAAAACAAAAAAAAAATAGATATCTAGGTCAAATTACTTTAAAACCTTGTTCACCCACTAGAGACCACAGTTTTGCTTTAATCTTCATGAATCTATAGCAGAATATTTGCCTTTATTATATCTTGGTCGAGATTAAATATCGGTTAAATCGAATGTAAAACTAGGTCAATAGGTCAAATTCCTTCAAAACCTTTGTCACCCTCCAGACGACACAGCTTTGCTGCGGTCTTTATCAAACTTAATCATAATGTTTGTCTTGGTGCACTTACGACGAAGGTTAAATATGGTTTATTCAGATTAAAAAACTAGGTCACTTGAAGAAGAATAGAAATGACCATTGATGACATTACGAAAACACGCCTATTCAAATACATTGTAAATTTTATCGCCTAAAACAACAAATTTCAGATGAAAAATTGTGATATTTTTCTTATTTCTGCTCAAAATATAGATTGTTTTACTATATAAAAGTGGGTTTGAAGGGGGTCAAAATTATATAGGCGTGTTTTCGTGAATTGAGGTTTCACGTCCCCGTCAACACTATTTAGGTAATTTTGGAGACGTTGTTTTCAATTTTGTGGGACTTTTACCCCACATTGAGATGAATTTGCATCTCAAGCCCTGCCGCATAAGGAAACCAACCAGGCCTATATGCATGGACGGTCCAACTGGATTACCAGGCACTCCAATCTTTCACGTAAGTCTTCAGCGTTGATAGCTATAAATTGATCGTGTGTTCCTTTTGTGAACAATTAAGGTCAGCCTGTGTATTTCTACAGTCTGATCCAAGGTTTGAACAGTACAATATTTCTGGTTTATATAGGCTCTTGTTATGTATAATTATGACATACATGTACAAAGAAGTCAATCGGAAGTTTTCAGAGCTATGAAGGTTGGGGGAGAATTAGGATAGCACATCCGTATGCCATATCTCTAAAATGCTTATTTTGGATTTTGATAAAAAAAATGCAATATTTTTTCTTATCTGTACTCTAAACATAGTTCTTACGAGTACTCATGTCTTGAACAGAAATGAGGAAGGTAATGTTTACCAATCTACATCCCAGTTTTTTTCTATATGTAGTGGGGTTAAAGGGTATTTTCATTTCATTTCGGCCGTTGTGTGCTCGGAGGGGGATAAGCTGTGTTTGCCGGGTCTTGTCCATCATCCGTTTCGGTTTCAGAACTTTGGGTTGAGACACACTGATGAAGATTAAATATCAGAAAGGCCTCTGTGTCACTAAATTAGGTATAGTTACGCCTTAATTGCAACCACTGGGTCGGTATCTCTGCTGGTGGATGATTCGTTCGTCCCCGCGAGGGTATCATCAGCTCAGTATCAGTTCCTGGGTGCTGAGGTTTATACTGCAGTGTTGACGTCAGTACTCAGGTACCGATTTAAATAACTATATTATATCTTTAATTTTTGCAGTATAAAATTCTAATTTTTCTAAAACTAAGACTGACTTATCAGGTGAGACATGTATCTTAGCGGATTTGGTTGCCACTTTTTGTTATATTTTAAATTTTGCAAGTCTCGCTACTTTGGACATCTCCTTCCTGATGCCCGGGACTTCCGTGGAGCGTGGGCCATGTTTGCTGATGCTGGCTCGGTGGGGAACGCCAATAAGTCCGCGGGTGGGCGTCTCTAGCATGATGCCTCCAGTTGACCTATCTTTCGAGCTACGTCGGTCGGTGTGTGCTCGGAGGGGGAAGTACTGTGTTTGCCGGGTCTTGTCCATCACCCGTTTTGGTTTCAGGACTTTGGGGTTGAGACACACTGATGAAGATTAAATATCAGAAAGGCCTGTGTGTCACTAAATAAGGTATAGTTACGCCTTAATTGCAACCACTGGGTCGGTATCTCTGCTGGTGGATGATTCGTTCGTCCCCGAGGGTATCATCAGCTCAGTATCAGTTCCTGAGTGCTGAGGTTGATACTGCAGTGTTGACGTCAGTACTCAGGTACTGATTTAAAATAGACAGATTTTCAACGAAAATATGATTTCAATATTCTTAACATCACCAGTTTAATTGCTGAAGAGAATAGTGGCCGTAGTATTTGTTTATCAGTAGTATGCAGGGTCGGACTTGATTCACTGTCTTCTGGGTCTTCTCGGTTATCCGGAAGGCCCTCGATAAATCAAGTGACTTTGGGAAGAAAGAATCTCCCGGGATAAAAATAGAGCAAAATAGTCTTCATTGTTTTTCTATCTTTTTTTGTGTGTGAAAATGAAAGCATTTCATAAATAATTGTCTTTAAATTAAAGCAAAATATAATTATTTAAAATAGAAAGCTATGTTAAAATGACGCAGCTAAAATACATATAGAGCGACTTCGGCTGGAACTAGAGTGGTACCTGAGCTCCTGGTGCCGTCGGAGGTTTACCATGTATATAAATGATGCTTTTGTTTCAACGAATGTCCTATGACATATTTATAGTTATGCTGCCATGCAGTCTGCTAAATCAGCAACCATAGGTGTTCCTCTGATAATGCTAGTACGCGTGTCATTGGGAGCTACCCAAGTACCTACTTAGTTCGAGTCGAAGTCGACCATAAATGTACATGAAGTAATTTGGGCCGAAACAGTTTATAATGAATAACACATTTATAAAAGCTGGTTTATTTTAAAATCGAGTAAATTGCAGATGTATATCGTTTTGATGACTGAATTAAATGCATCGAGATTCTGCTCAACATTATCAAACTACAGTGCATTCAGCGACTTCTCTGCTTGAATCACGTGATCCTCCCATTCACCCCACCTTTTTAAAAGTAGATTTTGAAGAGCCTTCCGAACAGTCTTCGGCGCCACTTGATTTAAAAGTCTGTACTTCAGAAGATTCTTGAGCTCGAATCAAGTACGACCCAGGTTGAACAATGAGAATGAAGCGTCTGGTTCAGATCTTGTTGTCAGAGAAAAGAAGTGGCTGCGAAGGTCGTTCGTGGTCATTTTTCATTTAAATTTCATTTTTACGTCGTATTTTGTGGCTTCAGACAGTTTGCAGTAGTATCTATAACTTTACTGTTTTGTCGTATTGGTTCTTGTTTGCGGGATCAATAATTTATGACCTGTAATGGGTTTTCTTGACGTTATCGGTTTTCGATGTCGTGTGTAATGTCTGCAGCCGGTTTACACACCATGGCGGCGCCCGCAGGGATGGTAACACAGACAACAATATTGTTGTTAGGTGATTCGTTCTTGAACAGACTGCGGGGCTTGGCAACAGAAAATGATAAATTGAATTTGAACCTTGAGTCCTCGCGTGTTAGGGTGGTTTGGGACGCATTGGGAGGCAAATTGTAAAGGAAATAATAATATGTGGCAACAGAGTGACACAGCAGTCAATTTAAAACCAAATGGGGTTGTATTATCAATTGGGAGTAATGACCTTGGGGTCTGTACTGTTTCTCCATAGTGTGTATTCAACCGAATAATGGAGTTTGTGTATTTTTGTGTACAGCAGAATGTCTGTACCATTATTGTGTTAGAACTGCTGCCAAGAATTGGACACTATACTGCTTTCAATGAAAAAGTTACAGCAGTGAACAATCTTTTGAAAGAGGAATCCACCATAAGGATTGTTTATATTTGTGGGAACATCCCCGACAGCATTTTAATCAGAGGTTTTTGACTGAATTTGTGAGTGCTGACGGGGTTCATATGAATCAGACTGGTTTGGTTAAGTTTTACACATCAGTCAGAGGGGCTGTGTTGTGGGCTGAGAGCCAATCTAGACGAATTTGGCAGCTCATTGATTAGGTATATGTCTGTTATATTTCATTCAGTTGTGACTGACTCCCATTTAAAGAGAGGGTTAAATTGTTGGCAAGTCGTGTATGTGTTTCTCCCATGCTGGCTGCCATTTTAAATGCTGTTATCAGTTGGTACATCAATTCTTACTTTTTCTTTTCCTAAATCTTTGTTCGATTATTCATGTATGTGTTTTTTTCCCATGCTGCTAACCGACCAGTATCAAATAATAGTATTAGTCTGGTGTTTTGTTTATGAAAATTGTGTTAAATAGCGTTTCATGAATGAACCCGAGGTATTCACATGGTGTTGTTGTGTGCCTGTTATTGGCACTGGGCAGGGAGGAATAGTGCAGATTAAAAAAAAAATAATGATAATAACTAATAAAATTAATAATAATAAGTTTGCGACAGTCATGATAGTGTTTTTTTTTATTATTTTGGATTCTTGTCCTTAGGCGTGGAGCTTTTTTTATGGATTGTGTGCCAGTCAGTAGTTTTAAGGTGTTGTGCAAATGTTGGGTAAATAATAAATATTTATTATATAGAAAAAAAAACTATATATATATATATATATACATATAGATATTTGTAGGTAACAATTGAGCAACAGTTTGCTACATGATCATTATTTCAAATTTCTTGTTCTAAATGATTAATTCCACACGTGTAGAGTCAGTAATTATTTTGCAAATGTGGGGAAAAAAATCCGAACATTTGGGCATGTCTTTTGAAGGACTTTAGGTTTAAATTTTATTCTTGTTGTAGTGCTTATTTCATTAAGCATTGGGGTTTGTGCCAGTTTAAGCTGTGCTTATGCTTTTTAAATAACAAAATGCAAAACTCAAGGGAATCGTTAACAATTTGGCAACAGTCAAGGAAATGAGCTGTTGCGTCGGTTGTGCAGTATTTAAGTAACCTTTTCATCTAATAAAACCGGTTTAGGTTTAATCCTGTGCAAGTTGGTCCGTCCATGCTCATTGATAAACCCTTTTGGTTGCATTGGGCAACAGGGCTTGAGATGTCATTTCATCTCAATGTTAGGTAAAAGTAACCCCAAAATTGCAAACGTCGTCTCGAAAATGATCTATAGATACAGGGTTTAGCGGCATCGTTAAACCATTATCACCGATTTTTTTTTTCAGATTTTCAAATAAGTTTTTAAATCTTAGTCCCATCAACATGGCCTAACCTGTTGTTGGGTTGTTAAATGCAAACACATGGTTGCACTGAAAATGAGCACTTAATCGAGATGTGGGGTGATTTGTGCCACTGGAGATTTTATACTGAAGTACATGTTTGTTTTTTTTGTTTTTTGTTTTTTTTTAAGACTTTCGGATGAGTCTTTAAACCGAGGTCCCGTCTCCGTATGACCTTAGCTGTTGGTGGGACGTAAAACCCAAACACTCACTCACTCACATGTTTGTTTTCAGACAGTTGTTGCTTCCTCATATTTGTTAATTAGGCATTCCTGTATCTGGATAATGTTGCTTGTATTTTTGTCGCAGGATGACAAGAACCCGTAATCAGGTGGCTGGGGGATCCTCTACATCCAGGGTTTCCCAATCAGCTCCTCGCCTACAAGATCAAATTACCTCTGTTCGGGAATCACGGTCTCGTGTCAGGCAGCAACGACAGCCGGGCAGGCATGGTCAGTTACGGAGTAGTCGTTTTCGCTCCTACAGTATGCTAGGGTCCAAAAGGAAAAGAAAGCGATTACCACCAAATACAAGGGTTTTGGGTCGTCAGTCTCGTCTTGTTTGGGAACCTACAAAGTCATTGGACAAACAAAAGAAACATAAGTCTGTCAGATCTAAGAAGAGCACAAAGGCTAAAAGAGTGCTCAAGCATAAGCGGCGATTAAGCACACCAGAGGTAGGGCTGGCTAATCGGAGCTGAAAAGATAATCGATTATCAGTCATGTCATTGTGATCGATAATCGATTAGTAATCGCTAAGGTTTTTGTCATGATTTTACCTGTCTGACTTTCTGTCTGAGCATGACTCTTACCATATGTTGCACTTTATCATATGTATATTTGAACAGACAGGCCTGAGCAAACAGTGTAGACCCAGATGAGACGCCGCATAATGCGGCGTCTCATCAGGGTCTGCACTGTTTGTAACACATCCAGCTATTTTAGGCATGACTTTGGGTAGTAAATTGTACCTATCAAGTAACCGATTAAAAGCAAATCAGAAATGATAATCGTTTTCGTGGAATTTATCGATCGATTAATCGATTATACGATTAATCGTGTCAGCCTTAACCGGAGGACACATCTGAGTCATCTGAAAGTTCCAGTGGGGATTCAAGTTCGTCGGAGGATGAGATAGGGGTCCGGAAGCAGAAAAGACGGAAACTTTTGGACATTTTTAATCACTCGTCCTCTGATGAAGATACATGCAGTTCATCATCATTAAGTGATTCTGAGGATTCTTTTGCCTTAGGAATTTTCACTGATTCCACTTCTCCTCAGATTTCCAAAACTATAAAAAAGAAAATTTGGAACAGAGAATTTGTAAATCTGTCAAAACTTTATTATGGGAGAGATTCAAGTAATCTCGGCATAAATGTTAGGAAATCTAAATTAAACACATTAACTTCACTAAGGAAGGCCCCACAACGTGAAATAAATAACACATTAAGTTGGTGCAGAGCATTCCAGCTATATGTTAGCATTTATGCAAGGAAATATGCAAGTGAAGTTTCTGGCATGTTTCAATACATGACCATTATTCAGACTTTGGCACACAGGGGGCGAAATTGGTTGTTATATGATAAAAAAATTCGCCAACTTCGTGCTAAACGTAGGTTACCATGGGGTAGGCTGCATGTGCAAACCCATCTGTTTCAGTCTCTAAGAAAGACTCAAATTAGGTCCCAGGGTTCCAGACCAAATATAAGTCAGCCAACAATCAATGTGTCCCAGCCACAGCCAGGTCTAGCAACTCCCGTTCAACGGGCGATTTTTCGAAATGGATTTTGCTGGTCCTATCCACGAAACGGGGAATGTAACCGCCCCAATTGTTCAAGACTCCACTAATGTTCCTTTGTAATGGGAAGCACGCCGGCGCTTTGTGCTCCAAGTCCCCATACCAAGGCCACTTTGGTCAGTCCAGCCAGCAATCTCAGGGAAAACAAAATAAAGGTTCCCTTGATACTTCCAACACCAGTAAAGGCCCAAGTGCTTGATCGGTATTTAGATGGGTATACTCAGGATGACAGGAGGTTTATCATAAAGGGGTTTTCTGAGGGTTTTGCTTTAGGAGTAGTGGGTTCAGTGCCTTCTTAAATTTCGCCAAACCATTCTTCAGCTCTGGCACATCCTGATTTTATTGAACGAAAGCTACAGAAAGAGCTCAGATTGGATATAATTAAGGGCCCTTATAAATCAGCTCCTTTTGACAATTTTAAGGTCAGTCCTTTAGGCGTGGTTCCCAAACGAGAGCCTAATTCTTTTCGTTAGATCCAGGATCTTTCTTTTGGACCTCAAGGACCTGTTGTTAATCACTTCATCCCAACTGAGAATGCAACTGTGGCTTTAGAGACCTTTGATGATGTTGCGGTGGAAGCTCTTTAATTTCAAAGGCAGACATAGAGGTAGCTTATAGAATAGTTCCTTTGAGCCCTATGGAATATCCTAGATTAGGGTTTGCATGGAAGGGACAATTTTACTTTGAGCGGGTTTTAGTGATGGGGGCTCTTCCTCGGTAAGAATTTTTGAGACAATTTCTAAAGGCATTCAGTGGGTTTTGCAATCAAAATGGGGGGTAAACCATGTGTCACATATTATCCATGATTTTATTTTCATTGGTTAGAGTGGCACTTCAGATTATGCTGATGCTTTACAAACATTTTTGAATTTTTGCAACGAGATTGGTATTCCCATTAAGCAGGAAAAAACTATATTTCCTACCACTTGTGCCCCAATTCATGGCATAGAATTGGATACAGTTAAATTAGAGGCTCGTTTACCTCAAGATAAACTGTCCGAGTTGAAACAACTACTGAAGAGAAATAAGCACAGAAAAAGATAAGATTTAGGGATTTGCAATCTCTGCTTGGGGATTTGAATTTTGCATATAGGGTGATCAAACCAGGTAGGTGTTTTCTTAGAAGGTTATATGATCTTACATGCGGAACTCATAAACCGCAGCATCTTTTTCGTCTTAACAAAGCAGCGCGTGCTGACCTTAAAGTTTGGGCTTCTTTTCTTGATCAGTACAATGGGTGCACAATTATTACAGATGATATATTTATTTCATCAAATTCTTTGCAATTGCATACAGACGCGGCTAGGTCAAAAGGCTGTGCTTGCATTTTTCAAGAATTTTGGACTTTGGGCGCTTTCTCAGCTTCTGTTAAGCAGTTTCATATAAACATTTTAGAATTATATCCCATTGCTCTGGCTGTATATTTATTCGGATCTCATTGGCAGAATAAAACTATTCTGAATATTTGTGACAACTTGAGCATTGTTCATTGTTTGAACAACCAAACCAGCAAGGATAAAACAATAATGCATATGTTACGAATTATTGTCTTAAAGAGTTTGAAGTACAATTTTCGCTTTTCCAGCAAGCACATTAGCTTCAAATCTAACATCATTTGCGATAAACTCTCCAGATTTCAGATCTCAGAAGCAAAGGCATTAGCAAAGCACCTAAAAGAAGAGCCAGAAGAAATTCCACCAGAAGTCTCTCCAGACAATATGCTTCTATGAGTACTGTTTTGCTGAAACCCCCGGCTGAGATTTGTTTACATGTATCATGTATACATGTATGTAGGTTGTCTTAAGTTGCTGCTTCATAGGGTTTTCAATCTGTGTCATTGGATAAGCAGACCTATGAATTAAGTTGTAATAACTTATCATGTGGATATCTTTTTTATATTGCAAGTTCAATGTTTAAAAATAAGGCAATTATTTTGGATGGTTGCAGTAGTGGGTTGGGGTCAGGGTTGGTGATGTTTGCACCATTGGTGTGTGGTGTGATCATCCTAGCTTGGATTTCTTTCCATTATATAGGTTCATTGTTAAAGTGTTTAAAGAGGCAGAGAAATAACTTGCTATTTCTCGTTGTGTAGTCATCGCCTGTGTTTAGAAGTAATATACATTGTGTTTTAAGGATCTGAATTAGTCTTGGATTTCTTTCGTATGACTGGTTCCCCTGGGGTTGGCCGGTTTGGCGGGCTGGTGCGGCCAACTTGGTGGCTTCAGTTGTAATTACTACTTTTGGGTTATACAGAGTTATCTCTCTTACATGGTTTTACATGTATTTCACATGATGTTTGTATTTGTCTGGTTTTTGTACTAAGAGTTCATCAGGGATACATTTCCCTGACATTATCAAGTCGAGTGTACGTGTTTTCTGGGGACTAGCTAGTTTCAGCCATTTAGGCCTCATCAGTGACCCTCAAATATTTTCAAAATTCCGCAATGGAATCAATGATCCCAAAGGACAAGAGAATATAATCTAGACTATGATGTAGGGCAAGGAGACTTTTTACGGTCGCCACACATTCCCAGACAACAGCTGTATTGACGTCAAATATGTTCTAGAAAGGGTTATCCTTTGGAAGCAAGGACTACACCACAGAAAGGGAAAATATGGAGTGTACATGTTTTCTGGGCCAGACTATAGTCTATCAAAGACCTTTGAGAGTTCAACGTTCAAGCGTGCCAAGACTATTGCAAGTTTTTGGGGAAGCAGGTTTCGGATATCTTTTTGCGCAGGATTTTAAAATTACAAATAAGATTTTTGATAATGCCATTATGTAGAAGACGTGGCCAAGTGGTTAATATGATGCAGTACGAATCTCAGTAAAACCATATCGCCAAATGTAAAATCCCAACTGAAAGCGACTTACCCTAAAACACAGACTAGTCCAAAATTAAAAGTGCAGTTACGTCTCACTTCGTTTTGAAAGACTATAGCTAGTCTGATTACATGTATGTCTCAGAATCAGGTGTTGTTTGTTTACAAAACAGATTGTGTTTTGTGATGCCATCGGTAATTTAAAACTTATGAGGAGGCCAAATTTCATTCTCGTGTGAGTTGAGCATGAAAAAGGTTAAATAACCTCGGGGCCAGTTTGTGCGTTGGCTGAAATCCCCGGAGACAGTCACAGCCCTCACTCTTTCATGACCACACCTAGGATGGAGGCTATCACTGCGGACCAACGTCGGTCTGACAGCGATACGACGTCGTAACGCTGTCAGTCCGTCATTGGCCCCTTACCCTGTGCTGGCTGGGATGAGTCCATTGTCATATTGTTCGAATGTTTTTTAATTGATATAATTCATAGATCTGTGTTCTTCTGGCGGGTATTCTTGTGGGACATTTTTATAGTGAGCCTCATCATAAGAAGGCCTGACATCAGGGCCTGCAATCAGCTAAGACACAAAGCAACCTGTTCAACTACACAGACCTGCATGAATCAGGCCCCGCCCATGGTAGCTTGAAGACATAGACGGGCTGCATGATACTTACATACAGAGCTGAAACCGACCCGCACACGAGTACTGGTAAACCGCTTAGAGGATCTAAGCCTGCCCAGGCAAAGCGGTGCGAGGCGGATCGTTCATGTTTATAAACCCTATTGGTTTCATAGCGCGACAGGGCTTGAGATGTCATTTCATCTCAATGTCGGGTAATAGTCCCATAAAATTGGAAGCAACGTCTCCAAAATGACCTTTACAGTGTTGGCGGGGACATTAAATCTCAAATCAAACAAAGAAAGAAACTAGAGCAAAGTCGATTGGGGACCAATCGCAAATATCCGCACTTTTACAATAAGACCTTTGACCCCGGAGGTCACAGCCAGCATCCGAAACCTTATGTGTAATCTACACATCCCAGGCAATCACCCTGTCAAATATGAACACCATCCGACGACCGGCGTAGGAGGAGTTTGCGTTACGAGGAAATGTGCACTGACTGACTGACGGACTGACTGACGGACGGACGGACGGACGGACTGACTGGCGGACTGACGGACGGACTGACGGACGGGGCCGATTACAGTAAATCCGCTTTTCTTCGAAAAGTGCGGATATAACAAACAAACAAAAAAAAACGGAAATTGAGAATGACAAAAACTTTTGGAATATTACGGCTTGCTCAGTTTGTTATAAGCAAAAACTTTTTTTCTCCTATTACGGCTACTAGCTCACATCTGAGCATTACGAGCAGGATTTCCTGGGTGGTAACAAGTGCTTTCTGTTTTACTGACTCTTGGTAAGAATCGTTCTGAGCGGTGAGTAGGGAAAGGCTGCCAAGAGCAATCTCTGTCACTCAGGGCAAAGCCCTTCTTTTGAAAGTAGACCCCCACTTGATACATGTACAGAAAAAGGAGTGTTTTGGAATGACTACATTAAATCAGCTAAATCGATTATTCATGGACGTGTCAAATCTGCACATGCCCATTCAAGTATAAAATGCCGGACCTACACCCCAGCCAGAAAATATTCAACAAATATCGGTGCCAACAGAAGTGGCACATGTGCATTTTGCCTACGCCACGCTGCTTCAAAGTTTATGCGACTTTGAGTTAATGTCATTTGCCTAGCGGGATTCACATTCTGCTTGAATATAACCAGACAATTTGAAATTAAATATACGAGGGCTGATTGATATATTGTGAACCTCGTATTTAAGAAGGTACGCATGGATGTTCTTTTTAAGTCCTACTATTCTGTGACTATATAGGGCCGTGTACCAAAGAACCGGTCTCATTTTGGTCAGTTTATATCGACGAGATAGCACTCTAAAGCAGCTTTTGCAAAATGGACAAAATCGGTGAAAGAGCATTGATCCAATATTTGCATAAAAAGGTTTAACACCTAAGGATATCCATAAGACAAGGGAAAGATGCCCCTTCATATGCTACATTGAAAAGGAGGGTCGCAGAATTTAAGCGCGACAGACAGAGCCTTGGGGATGACCCCCGTTCTGGCAATGGCCATTGTTGCAACCCCGGAAATGGTCAATAAAGTCCATGATGTTAATGATTGCCTGACGAGTCACACTCAATAAAGTCCCTGATATTGTAATGACTGACTGAGAAGTCACAGAAAGAAATATAGCCAGTAGAGTTGGCATGTCACAGGAAAGAGAACATTCCATTCTGACAGAGGGTCTTGCATTGAGAAAGCTTTCGACCCGATGGGTACCAAGACTTCTGACAGTTGATCAGAAGTACACCAGGCGCACATAATCGTGTGCTAATCTTGACCATTTTGAGCTTTCTGCAGAGATTTGTCACTATGGATGAAAAATGGGTCTATCATTTTATCCAAGGGGCCAAACAACAATCGACGCTATAGAAGCACCCTAGCTCTAGCTCACTCCTGTCAAATAAGGCATAGACTGTTCCATCAGCTTGGAAGGTTGCGGCCTCTGCTTTGTTGGATGCAGATGGTATTGTGCTGATGGATTATCACCAAAATGGACAAACAATCAATGGCACACACAATGCTTCACTTATGACACAGTTAAGGGAAAATATTAAACTTAAGCGCCGCGGAAAGATCACTAAAGGTGTGTTGTTTCATTAGGACAATGCTTCTGATTGCTATGGCTGCCATTCACGATTGTGGCTTCCGCCTTATTCACCTGATCTCGCTCCATCAGACTTTCATATATTTCCAAAGCTAAAAATGGCTATTTCAGGCACCCACTTTCGGTTCGATAATGACGTCATATGAGCAGTGCGAGGCGGACCGTCCATGCTTATAAACCCTATTGGTTTCATTGGGCGACAGGGCTTGAGACGTCATTTCATCTCAATGTCGGGTAAAAGTCCCACACAATTGGAAGCAACGTCTCCAAAATGACCTTGACAGTGCTGACGAGGACCTTAAACCTCAAATCAAACAAACAAACAATCATATATGCAGTGGATGACATTCTGAACAGCTAAGAAAGGAGTTCTATAAAGCCGCATTGAGGCCCTTAAACACCGCTGGCGAAAGTGTACAGATACTGGAGGGGATTATGTTGAAAAATATTACAATATGTCCGACAACATTCAAATCATTCAATATGAGGGTTACAACAGCCCTCGTACGAGCGTAGGATATCGCAATTATGTTCTATTGTTTCCATGAAATCTTAGTTACACATAATTAACAGACAAACGCATTTTCAAATGAGGTTCACCTAAGCGGAATAAATCTCTCAGAGATGTTCCCACAATCATTATAAGAAAAATAAGGTTTACCCCTGTAAACCGAAGTTTTACTGTATAAAAGTGGGGTTCAATTGGGTCAAAATTATATAGGCGTGTTTTCGTGATGTAGTGTTTTTGTTGACTTCTTAGATAGTTTGATACTCCTTGTAATTATATCTAAAACTTCAAGATTCATGCACGTTTTTTTTTTGTTTGTTTGTTTGTTTGATTTGAGGTTTAACATCCCCGTCAACACTATAAAGGTCATTTTTGAGACGTTGCTTCCAATTTTATGGGACTATTACCCGACACTGAGATCAAATGACATCTCAAGCCCTGTCGCGCTATGAAACCAATAGGGTTTATAAGCATGGACGATCCGCCTCGCACCGCTTTGCCTGGACAGGCTTAGATCCTCTAAGCGGTTTACCAGTACTCGTGTGCGGGTCGGTTTCAGCTCTGTGTGTAAGTATCATGCAGCCCATCTTTTTCTTCAAGCTACCATGGGCGGGGCCTGATTCATGCAAGTCTGTGTAGTTGAGCAGGTTGCTTTGTGTCTGAGCTGATTGCAGGCCCTGATTGCAGTTCTTCTTATGATGAGGCTCACTATAAAATTGTCCCACAAGAATACCCGCCAGAAGAACAGAGAGCTATGAATTATATCAATTAAGAACCATTAGAACGATATGACAATGGACTCATCCCAGCCAGCAAAGGGTAACGGGCCAATGACGGACTGACAGCGATACGACGTCGTACCGTCGTATCGCTGTCAGACCGACGTTGGTCCGCAGTGATAGCCTCCATCCTAGGTGTTGTCATTAAAGATTGAGGGTTGTGACTGTCTCCGGGGATTTCAGCCAACCCACAAACTGGCCCCGAGGTCATTTAACCTTTTTCATGCTCAACTTACACGAGAATGAAATTTAGCCTCCTCATACGTTTTAAAATACCGTTTGCATCACAAAAACACACCTATATAACTTTGACCAACAGCATGGCTTTAGGAAGAAACGCTCATGCGAAAGCCAGCTTGTCCTTACCATCCAGGACCTCGCCTCTGCCATTGAGGAAGGGGAGCAAATTGACGCCATCCTGCTGGATTTCAGCAAAGCCTTCGACAAGGTACCACATGGCCGACTAGCACAGAAGCTACATCACAACGGCATCAGAGGCGAACTCCTCCAATGGATTGAGAGCTTTCTCTCAGGAAGACACCAACAAGTCCTTGTTGAAGGTCAGGAATCTCCGTCTGCTCCAGTCACTTCAGGTGTACCCCAGGGCTCTGTCCTTGGCCCCCTGCTCTTTCTCCTGTATATTAACGACATGCCAGGAAAAGTAGCCTCAACGTCAAGACTCTTTGCTGATGACAGCCTGCACTACCGTACAATCAGGACCCAGCAAGACGCCTCGATCTTACAAGAAGATCTGCGGAAGCTTGAAAAATGGGAGACAGACTGGCAGATGCAGTTCAACCCTACAAAATGCGAGACCATCCGCATCACTAGAAAACGAAACCCGATTAAGACCACATACAACATACACGGACATGACTTAGCCACAGTTACCAGCGGCAAGTACCTGGCCACCACCATACACGAAAAGCTCCTCTGGAACGACCATGTCGATGCTGTCACCAAGAAGGCTAACAACAGTCTTGCATTCCTCCGGAGAAACATCACCAGCTGTCCATCAGACATAAAGGCACAGTGCTACAAGACGCTGGCGAGACCCATCATGGAGTATGCAGCACCAGCATGGGACCCTCATACCACTACGAACATCAACCAGTTGGAAGCGATCCAGAGGCGAGCAGCACGTTTTGTAACAGGGGACTACAGGCGAACCAGTAGCACCAGCCAGATGTTAGCCACTCTAGGATGGCCTACACTACAGCAGCGTAGAAGCGATGCCAAGCTGGTTTTAGTGTACAGGATTACACATGCACTGATCGACATTCCTGCTGCAGAGTACCTACACCCCACAGGACTGTCGACAAGGGGTCACTCCCTACGTTACCTAGTGCCCTTCAGTCGCACAGATGCTCACAGACACTCCTTCTTCCCTTCTGGTATTCGACTGTGGAACCAGTTGCCAGAACACATTGCCACCTCCCAGACCTTGGACAGCTTCAAGGCGGGACTGGGCTCACAGCATTAGACGCACACCATGTTTTTACCAGCTTTTAATCTGCACATCATTTGCGCCTCACAGTCACTTTGTAAATAGTCACCAAGTGCGTCGATGCTCCAGAGGGGCCCTACACTTCACCAGGAAGAAGAAGAAGAAGACTCCCCTTGAACCCAACTTTCATATAGTAAACCTTGTTGTACCTTTTTGTGCTCTGAAATATAGACTGTGGGTACTCGTTAGAAAAACCTCATCGAGGCGGTTCTAACGAGTGCCCAAAATCTATATTTTGAGCAGAAATAAGAAAAATATTACAATTTTTCATCTTGTGTTTTGGTGGTAAAATTAACAGTGTATTTGAATAGGCGTGTTTTCCTGATGGTATTTCAAAGTTTATGAGCAGAACCAACTGCTAAACTGAATATAAAAATACCCTCACTCTTTGTATTTTTATATTTTCAGCTCTCTTGAGTTGAGCATAACTTAAGTCTTATAACCACGGGGCCAGGACGGTGAAACTGATTCTGGTATGGAGGCCCAGAATGACTAGAAGATTTTTTGTTGTTGTTGTAGTGTGTTTTTAATAAATCACTTAACATCACTATTGTTATTGCATGTTTCTCTATATACTGTTGTCGGAAGATAAGTTGACAGTGACGTAAAAGAGTAAACCATCACAGGTAGGTTTGACAGGTTGTACCGTTTTCATTATCACACCCTTCATTGGTTGGCAAGACAGATTGTACCGTTATAATTATCGTAACCGAAGCGGCGTTACTGTTGTCGGAGGATAAGTTGACAGTGACGTCAGCGAATGTTTTTGTTATTGGGCATAGTCCACGTTTGTCGAAAGGTAAGCAAGCGTCGGTAATATTCAATATAATGCGATTTTGTCGTATCCTTGTTAGACATTCAAACTGGTGCAGTGGAAAGACGGCTAATTGCGCATCAAAGTTTTGTACTTTATAGTTGTGGGTTCGAGCCTCACTATTACATTTTTTTCTTTTTCCTTTTTAAAATATTACATTATACTTTTTATCGTTTAAAATATTGCAATGCCTTTTTTTCTGCCGTGATCAGTAATTTTGTTTTATGTGCTAAGAAGAAGAAACACAAAACAATGTCACGAAACTGTTGACGAGCTACTACACGATGGCCCCCGCCCATGGGCTGCATGATGCTTCCACGCAGAGCTGAAACCGACTCCCACACGGGTACTGGTGAACCACTTAGAGTATCTAAGCCTGCCCAGGCAAAGTGGTGTGAGTCAGCCCGTCCATGCTTATAGACCATATTGGTTTCATTGGGCGATAGGGTTGAGATGTCATTTCATCTCAATGTCGGGTAAAAGTCCCACAAAATTGGAAGCAACGTCTCCAAAATGACCTTTACAATGTTGACGGGGGCGTTAAACATCAAATCAAATCAAACAAACAAAGCTACTACACGAACTTCTTTCACGGATTTCAATAGATTCATACAGGATTCCAAAAATCATCAACGTTTGACATTCTCACAAAGCTATAAACGTCTGTCTCATGTCTCAATGATAATGTCTGCTGATATGATTTCTTAAGACTCCACCCAGGACACAGCTGAAAGCAACCGACGTCAAAAATATTGAGGTCATTTTTGAGCCGGTCAGCTTACATATCCACACTTTCCCAACATATGCGGATAGCCGGTACAGAAACTGACAACTGCCCGTCTTGAATCAGTGGTAGGGAAGAATGGCCGTAGAAAAGATTTCAAGATCAATCTCCACGAAATAATGTCGCCAACCCAGGCACATATCGAACCTGTGTCGTCTTTATAAAATCAGAAGAAAATAAAAAACGAGGCCCATGGGCCACTATGCTCACCAGAGCTCAGATGGGCACTGCCAAATGGCAGCCATGTAGTTTAATATGATATCATTTTAATCTACCAAATGAACCCCCATGTCCAAATGAGCACCCATGTGGACTCAGTATCTGAAACATTAGGCCCTTTATGAAGTAGAGAGGGTGGGGCATGGACCCAATGGAGCCCTGGTTGGTACCACTAAATGCGTCTTATCATAAGGAACAAGAATATATATGGTTTAGCAGTGGGGATCTGTAAGGCCTCTTAAGTGGTGGAGGGGTTGGGGCATGTCCTGTTAATCACAGGAAAGCCCAAGATTGTTGTCCCTAAATGTGTCTTATCATAAGGACCAAGCATATATATGCTTTAGGGGTGGGAATCTGAACGGTTTCTGAGATTTGAGGCCCTTTTATGAAGTGGAAAGGATAGGAATGGCCCCTGCGGACCCCCCCCCCCCAACCCCCTACAGTAGGTGTGCTAATAATAAGGAACAAGAACATATATGATTATGGGTTGGGGATTTGAATGGTTTCTGAATATAAAGCCTTTTATGAAGAGGAAGGGCGGGGCACATTGCCTCAGCACAAAGAGACGCCCCAGGTTGTTGTGATTGAACGAGTCTTATCATAAGGAACAAGTATATGGTTTAGGGGTGGGGATCTGAACTATTTCTGAGATATGGTTTTTAATGAAGTAAAGCGATGGGGCATGGCCTGGGCATGCCCCAGGGACTCCCAAGCTGGTGTCACTGAATGCGTCTTATCATAAGGAAGATGAATATATATGGTTTATGGTGGGCTAAGAACAGTTTCTGAGATATAAGGCCTTTTGTGAAGTGGAGGGGTAGGGCAAGGCCCCGGGAGACTCCCAGGTTGGTGTCAATGAATGTGTCTTATCATAAGGAACAAGAATATATATGGTTTAGGGGTAGCCATCTGTAGGGTTTCCGAGATGTTGTGAGATTATGAAATGGAGGGTGTGGGGCATGGCCCCAGCATATCCCTGGGGAGCCCCAGGTTGGTATCACTGAATGCGTCATATCATAATGAACAAGAATATATATGGTTTAGGGGTGAGGATCTGAACAGTTTCTTAGATATATGGCCTTTTGTGAAGTGAAGGGGTGGGGCAAGGCCCCGGCGCATCCCTGAGGACCCCAGGTTGGTGTCAATGAATGTGTCTTATCATAAGGATCAAGAATATATATGGTTTAGGGGCGAGGATCTGCAAGGTTTCCGAGATATTGGGCTTTATATGAAATGGAAGGGGTGGGGCATGGCCCCGGCGCATCCCGTGGACTCCCAGGTTGATGTCACTGAATGGGTCTTATCATAAGGAACAAGAATATATATGGTTTTGGGGTGGGGATCTGAATGGTTTCCAAGATATTGGGCCTTTTATTAAGTGGAGGGGGTGGGGCATGGCCTCGGCACATCCCTGAGGACCCCCAAGTTGGTGTCATTAAATGCGTCTTATCAATAGGAACAAGAATATATATGGTTTAGGGATCGGGATCTGAATGGTTTCTGTGATATATGGCCTTTTATGAAGTGGAGGGGGTGGGGCATGGCCCCGGCACAACCTTGGGGACCCATCAGGTTGGCATAAAAGCATAGGGCTGAGAGAAGTTTACTCAAGAAACATTTGTATAAAAGTTTTGTCAAAATATCTGCAATGACTTGGCAGCAAATGCCATTTTTCAATTTTCCCCATTATAAGTCTATGGAAACTCTAAGTTGCCATAGCAGCCAAACAAAGGAGCCGATTTTCATAAAAAACACAAACTGTCAATCCCCTAGCCCAAGGATGCTACGGATGAAATTTGGGCCCAGTCGGCCCCGTGGCTTCAGAGGAGATGTTTTAAAGTGTTGACGCAGACGACGACGACGACGACGACGGACAACTGCCTATCCGATAAGCTCTCCGGAGCCTTCGGCTCTGGTGAGCTAAAAACATAAAAAATATAATAAACTAGAAATGCGTCCATAGGACACGGATGCCCCGGCCTTAAAAACCCACCCATGAACAACAAAGAAATTGAGCGGACACAATAAAAAAACACACTTTTCTTTACCTTTGACCTGTAAGTATGATCTTGACCTTGGATGTACCAACCTGGTCTTGCGCATGACACACTGAATCGTGATGGTTAAAATTTCTACCCAGTAATTTCCAAATCCATTCAGAATAACCGGACACAAGAAAAAGAGATTTTTCTTTACCTTTTACGTGTAAGTATGACACTGACCTTGGTGGTACCAACCGGGGTCTTGGGCACGACACATCGTCTCATGAAGGTTAACATTTCTGCCAAGTAATTTCAAAATCCATCCAGAAATATCTGAGTTATGGACTGTGTTTAAGATTAGGACCTTTTTTTTTAATCTTTGACCTCTAAGTATGACCTTGACCTTGGCGTTAAGGACCTTGGTTTTGTGTGAGGCAGATTGTTTCCTGATGGCTAACATTTCTGCCTAGTTATTTCAAAATTCATTCAGAAATAAGAAAGTTATTGACCATGCTTAAGTTTCGGACAATGATTTTTACCTTTGACCTATAAGAACAAGTACGATCTTGACCTTGGAGGTACGGACCTGGATTTTGCACGTGACACATCGTCTAATGATGGTTAACATTTCTACAAAGGAATTAAAAAATCCATCCAGAAATAAGAAAGTTATTGGCTGCGTTTAGGTTTCGGACAGACGAACGAACGGACGGATGGACGGAGAGGGGGCAACGCTATATGCCCTTCCACCATTCTTCGAATGGCGGGGGGCATAAAAGCTTTGACCTAAAAGAATACATAAAATATAAATTTCGATTTAAAAGGACGTCAAAGAAAAGGCAGAACTCTATTCACGATGAGAGAAAAAAAAAAAACACCAAAAAAAAAAAAAAAAAAAACCTACACACACGGAGAGGAATCGAACCACGAATGGTCATTTCATAATTAAAACAACCCCAACACTAACCACTTCAGCCATTTCATCTTGGCTTGAAAAGAGTCTTAATTATTTTCACTTTATCGGGTGGTTATTCAATTTTTATCGATAATAACGGTAAAACCCTGTCTCACCTATTGATGGTGGTATTGTCTAAAACGTCACTTTCAACTTATCCTCCGACTATACTGTACGTTTTGCAACAGTGGACATTGCTTAACAACAAAAACATTCGCTGACGTCACTTTCAACTTATCTTCCGGCAACTGTACTTGTATAGATCGATGACTGTTTACTGAACACTACGTCAAACGGACCATTCCAATGGAAAGCGTTATGGAGGGGTTACCAAGTTTTCCCTCGCTTAATTCACAAAATCTTTGCTGTATATTATTCTGATATGACATCGTTGCAGATATACGATGTGGCGGTATTGGTTAGATACATAGACTTTAAGGAACTAGTTGTTCAAAGATCGTAGGTTTGAATCTCAAATTTTGAATAACATTTTTGTTTTTCGTTATTTTTCCTTTAATACACAGTTTTATGCAGCCTGTTGCAAGAAATTTTCAAGCCTGAGCTTTTGGAACTTTGCAAATGAAATAAACCAGCCCCGCCTTATCGAGTTGACCAGCTTTTGAAGAGACACGGGCACACAGTTCTGCGGCTTTCACCATACCATCCTGATCTGAATAGGGGGAAATTTGTACTGTTATATTAGCCAATGAAATTTTCAGCTTCGCATGACAGATATCAAGGCTCTGATCGAAGAAGGCATTGGAAGCACTGTTGAAAAAGAATGGTCTGCTTGCTTAACACATGTCGAAAAACGGAACAGAACTATTGTTTTGTTTGATTTGAGGTTTATCGTCCCCGTCAACACTGTATTGGTCATTTTGGAGACGTTGGTTCCAATTTTTGGACTTTAACCAGACATTGAGAGGAAACCAATGGGTTTATAAGCATGGGCGGGCCGACTCGCACCACTTTGCCTGGGCAGGCTTAGATCCTCTAAGCGGTTTACCAGTACTCTTGTGCGGTCGGTTTCAGCTCTGCGTGGATGTGTCGTGCAGGCCATCCATTTCTTCAAGCCCAAATGGGCGGGGGCATGAACAGGACTATTGTAAAAGTGGCATCGCTGTTGAGGCTGAAATGGGGCGTATCATTAACCACGTGGACTCTGACAGTGACGTTAGAGATTATAGCGGCGAAAGTACAGAGACTGCTTCTGAGGGTGATGAATCTACCGACACTGCCGAAGAATCAAAACTGTTTTTGTATAATATGAAATTCTGAAATTAAGAAATTGAAGTTATTGTGAATCGCTGAAGTTCGAAAATAATGATTTACATACTAATATTAAAAAAGGAAAAAATCAAAAAAGAAAAAAAAATCTTAGAATAAAAAACAACAACATTTATACATACAGAACCCGGGAAGGGACATGATTTGTTTATTGTATAAGTTGTGCGCACAAGATATTATCTTGTGCGGACAACATATTATCTTGTGCAGACAAGATATTATCAAAGAGAGATAGAAGACGGAATACAGGATTTTTTGAAATTTCAGCGCGAGTATATGTTACTGTGATAGTATTGCTATTTCTTAATGGATAATTTGATACTTCTCTAACTATGGGGGGGGGGGGGGGGGGATAAGATCAGTTATATATGGAGGAACTGTATCGTTATAAACTTTGTACATGAAAACCATTTTCTGTTGCTTACGCCGATCATATAAGGGTACCCAACCACATTCCCTATAAAGATTTACTAAAGACACCTGTTTCGACCCTAGCAGCTTCATTCTGTAATTTTTCTAAACTTTGTCTTGGACAGATGGACCGGCCCGTGTGACGTAATGTTCAGTAAACATTCATCGACCTGTACCAAGGATATAAATAAAAAACGTATGATGGCTGGAGCTAGCCACATGCTTTCATGAAGATTGATAATGACATATTTTATAGTCATTCTGTCCCTTTTGCTGATTCAAGAAAGGCGATTTGAATGGAGTCCCCAACTGGTGTCCACTTCAAAATTTAGGGTGACAGTTTTTTTTTTTTTTAGTAATTTATTTAAAAAATGGTTGAATTTTCTGTAAATATATAGACTCTGATCAAACGCCGCATTCTGCACTGTTTGCTTATGCCCCGTTTTGGGCTTTTATTTTATAAAATGGGTTAACTACTTTGGACCGTGCCCTTGCCCAGGAAAAGTGTAATCTGGTTAACTGACAGGGCTGTTAAAATCTAAAGTAAATATATAATCCAATTATTAAACAGCGCGCTTAATTAATACAACAGCTTGGTGTAAGCTTCACTGTACTTTGATGATACAGAATCTTGATTTAACTCTTATCCTGCTGAATAAACTAATTTGTCGCGCCCATTTTTGACTATCAACCAACCAAACTGCTTGAAATAATGCATTCATCCAGTTTGGCAAACTGAATGACAGTATAGATCCTGATCAGATGGCTTCTGCGGAAGCCATATGATCCGAATCTACATTGATTGCAAAGGCAGGCGTTATCATGGTTCAACTGGATAAGGGTTATATGAAAGTTTTAGTGGCTGTTGACATTCCACGATTTCCATGCTGACTGACAATTATTTCCTGGGGATAATTTGTTCGGAGTTTAATGGCCCAGTTGACGCTGTTTAGGTCATATTCAGCCGGCCAAATTACGCAACCACACTTTCTCCTGACAGGCATATACACAAGTGGTTTACGTGTACAGTGTCTGATCATTTTCACGATCCAACAAGGAGTCCAATCGGTGCAGACAGAATGACAAATAGTGTAGACCCCTTATCAGACTGATCAGGAGCATTCTGAACTGGGTCTGCACATTTGCCTGGGCCTGTTTTTCCCAATACTTAGGATCATTACTGTAAAATACAACATGTGATCCTGAGACATACATGTAATCTGTTTTGTTTGATCTTTCCAGGTTTTGTCTTCACTATCTGTTTTGTAAACAGACAACACCTGATCCTGAGACATACATGTAATCTGTTTTGATCTTCCCAAGTGCTGTCTTCCCTATCTGTTTTGTAAACAGACAACACCTGATCCTGAGACATACATGTAATCTGTTTTGATCTTCCCAGGTTTTGTCTTCACTATCTGTTTTGTAAACAGACAACACCTGATCCTGAGACTCACATGTAATATGTTTTGATCTTCCCAGGTTTTGTATTCACTATCTGTTTTGTAAACAGACAACACCTGATCCTGAGACATACATGTAATATGTTTTAATCTACCAAGGTTTAGTCTTCACTATCTTGTAAACAGACAACACCTGATTCCGAGACATACATGTAATCTGTTTTGATCTTTACAGGTTTTGTCTTCACTATTTGTTTTGTTAACAGACAACACATGCTCCTGAGACATACATGTAATCTGTTTTGATCTACCAAGGTTTAGTCTTCACTATCTGTTTTGTAAACAGACAACATCTGATCCTGAGACATACATGTAATCTGTTTTGATCTTCCCAGGTTTTGTCTTCACTTTCTGGTTATTTAACAGACAACATCTGATCCTGAGACATACATGTAATCTGTTTTGATCTCCATACATATGTTTTTAAACAGACGACAACATCTGATCCTATGACATACATTTAATCTCTTTTGATCTTCATAGGTTTTGTCTTCACTGTCTGTTTTATAAACAGACAACATCCGATCCCGAACTCTGCGTCCTGTTTACCCTTGACCTGTTGAACCAGGATATACAACTCAGGGTGTTATGGTTTTCTCAGGGTACTACGGTTTTCTCAGGGTACTACGGTTTTTGCCCACCTCTGATTAATGATTAGCTAGAAATAAGTGAAATAATCTTGAAAGAGTCATAAAAACACCTTGGCAAATAGTGAAGATCAAGATCAGTTGGCTTCTGCAAAAGCCAATTGATCTGGATCTTCACTGTTTGCCATTCAATAAGTCACTTACAACAAGATTAAGCGCTTAGAAGGACTAAGCCTGCCCAGGCAGTGGTGTGAGTCAGACCGTCCAATGCATATAAGCCTTTTGTTTTCATTTGGTGGCAGTGCTTGAGATGTGATTTCATCTCAATGTCAGGTAAAAGTCCCACAAAATTGGAAGCAGGGCCTCCAAAATGACCCAAACAGTGTTGACGGGGACGTTTAAATTCAATTCAGTCATAAACATCGACTAATTCAAAATGGATTAGGCAAAATCATTAAATTCAGCTGAACATGTTCTCCAAGTATTTGTGTCGTTTGATTTGAGATTTAACGTCCCTCTCAACACTATATAGATTCTTTTGGGGACGTTGCTTCAAATTTTTTGAAACTTTTACCCGACATTGAAATGACATGACATCTCAAGCTCTGCCTCCCAATGAAACCAATAGGGTTTATATGCATTAACGGTCAAACCCGCACAACTTTGATTGGGCAGGCTCACCTCCAAGCGGTTTACCAGTACTCATGTGCGGTCGGTTTCGGCTTTGCGTGGAAGCACGATGTAGCCCAATCTATTTTTCCACCCCCGGTGGGAGGTAGCCCGACACCCCAATCATATCATCCACATTGTTATGAAAGGGAGTCATTTTTGGACTTCCACTTTGCTTTCCTTCAAGAAGAACAAGATGGCCCTGGGTCGCCCATCTGATAGCATTGTGTCACATAGCTTCGGAAAGTCATGTGGCCCACTGGCAGCTAGTTTGTTGACTGGAGCTGAACCGTTTTAATTAATTTGATATAGTGTCACCTCGGCAACATTCATATGAAGTTTGAATGAAATTGGCAGAAAGATATATAGGAACAGTTGCTGTTTAAAGATTTGTCTGTTTTTTGTTTTTTTTTTTTTTTGTTTTGTTGTTGTTTTATTTACATCAGATTCAAACAATTTTAGCTATTTTTGAAGGACCCCACATAGGCAACATTCCTGTGAACTTTAAATCAAACTAACCCAAGGGTTAACGGGTCGTTCGCATTAAAAGCAAACTGCTGGCGTTTTTTTTTTTTTTTTTTTCTATTTTTTAGCTCTAGTTGTCATTTTTCTCAGTGAAGGGATTTATTTAGCTTTATTTGGTTACCCAAACAATCAGGGTGAACAACCTACGTCAGAGCAGTGATGTCATAACTATTCGTAGGTTTGCCGGCGTTGACTACACAAAAGGCATTTGTCACATCAAATAGGCGCAGTCGGCGCATTACGTCATAAAAGAATCAAACATACTGAAATATGTCTCAGAAATGTGGCCCTTTCTTTAAATAACACAACACAAGCTGATTTGGCAATGATGTCGGAACTACCATTGTTTACAGCGCCGAATCAAATCTTATGACGAAGCTATCGAAGCCTTTTCAATGTTTCTAGGTAGAATTAGCTCACTGATGGGATGCAAATATTGTTCGTTACCAGCTGAAGTGTGTTTTCTGAAGACTCGTAATGTACATATCTAGTTGGAAGCATTTTATTTACCCTATTTACACCAAAATTGCCGCTCCTGAAATGGGTAAGACACCTCTGCTATGACGTAGGTTGTCACCCTTGACAATATTCCTTTGAAGTTTGAATATATTTGGTCCAGGGGTATAGTTGTCTTATAAAAAGGATCCAAATGATTCTCAAGAATCAGGGGAGCGATCAACACCTCATGATCATCTTATTTGAACCCGTTTTGTACGGGAAACCCCCAAACGGGTAATTGGCAAACGGTGCAGGCCCAGATCAGACGCCGCGGAACTATTTGCAAAATGTTCAGCTATTTCCCAAATAAGTTTTAAAGTTAACACAACCTATCACCCGTAAACTTTGAAATGGCCTCCTGCCATATATAAGAAGGAAAATTCCATTTGGTACAAAAAGGGTCAATCTATTGTGTTTGATCATTAACCGAGAGGTCAGATAACTAAAGTAAAACATTTTATCATATGACGTCGCGTCTGAGAGTGTAATAACGCCATGGAATATTTTCGATAATCCACTATTGGATTAAGTATGCAAATTAGCTAGATACGTCCCGTAACGTTACATGTACGACGTCCTTAACGACGTCGCGTTTACTTATGGCGGAATATTGACATTTTTGTAAACAATCGTGAATAAAATGCGTTAAAATGTTATATGATAAATAGAATCTTGCATTCGTGCTCGTGTATTATTGAATTTATTAAACTCGTTGATGAAAAGGGATAAAATGCTCGGCAAAGCAAGGCAATCGAATGTCAAGGTCTTTCAGCGACTTAGGCCCCAGGTGTCCAGCAACTTTTCAAAGTACATGTTCTCTGAAACTAATACGACCAATTTCAAACAAAATGTTTATGCAGCTGCCAATGAACTAAAGATTATTCAAATACTTAGATGCAGCTGCCAATGAACTAAAGATTGGTCAAATGCTTAGATGCAGCTGCCAATGAACTAAAGATTGGTCAAATGATTCAAGCCACATATCTAAAATGGCTGCCATCTCATAAAATAAATTTTCTTCAGAACCTCACAGCCGATTTATTGAAACTTCGGATGCACCTTCAATGTGACTACAAGGTGAGTACTGCATTATTTTTTTTATAAATAACAGCAGGTTGACCTTGACCTATTACGGGTATAAAGATCGCAGTCACTCAGATGAGATAGGAAAAAAAGGACTAAATAATTATCAAGAATCAGGGCAGCGACCTCCCAAGCGAAGTGAGTAATTCACCTTCCAGTGAGTCCTTCAAACGCAAGTTAAATGCAAACGTAGAAATTCCTCCAAAATATTACCTTTGTGGAAACAGATTTGGGCAAATTTATCATGCAAGACTTAGGACAAATTGTAGCTCGTTAAACTAGCATCTCTTCTCTAAAAGTATTATTGATAACCCGCTGTGTGTTTGTGGCTCAATAGAAGATACATATCACTTTATGTTAATTTGCAATCGTTACACTAACCAAAGACAAGATTTACGATACGGTCTAAAACGCTGAATTTCTTGCTGAATTCAGCGACCTGCTGATCAGCTAAAGGGGTCTAAAACGCTGAATTGCTGATATGCTGAATTTTATTATTTACATGTTTTTCACGGCGTATTTTGCTTGGGTTTTGGGATTTGTTATTGTGCAGGCCATAAATATAGGAAGCACTGATCAAGAGAAATTATTATTTTTTATTATTATTATTTTGTTATCCGGAAGAGCGACTGAAAATAGCCATAAAACGCGCGCGCAGTCAACTGCAAGTACCCCTAAAATTTTAAATGACTATTTGCAGTCATTCTATATTCCTGCAGCTTACATTGTGCCACCGAAGACTCGGACTAGGCTGCGCATCTAAGCGATCTATTTATAATATGCATATGGACGCTCAACATGCAGATATGCCTATATATTTTTGACCTCCTCGAACCCCATTTTTATACAGTAAAATCGGGGGTTGGAGGGATAATCATTATTTTTTATTTCTGATCTAAAACATAGGTTGTGTGTACTCGTTAAAACCGCCTCCAATCTAGGTTTTGTTCAGAAACAATATTTTTTTTATCTGGAATCGTTCATTCTGTAAGTACGTTTTAATATGCCAAAACAAAGTATATACGGGTGTGTTTTATATTACATGCTTGGTTGTTTTGTTGGATTTGAGGTGACCAAGCTAAAAGCGGAATTCATATAATAAACACTGGAGAGATTCTGCTATTTAAGCATCCTGGTTAGTCTTTGCGGATGCACAGGTTTATCAGTGTCTTTGGCGATCGGTGTGCTAAATGCAGTTTTCATTTATTTATTTAAATTTAAATAAATAAATAAATAAATAAATAAATAAATAAATAAATAAATCTTGACTCATAGTTAACGGCAACCGCTCTTTGACTCAATAACCGGTAGCTTGATAATCGATGAACGAAGGCGTTGAGTGGTTATTAGAATGTCAGTTTTTATCGATAAATACATTATAGGATTTCAATAAACGGTTGCCCGATAATCGACTAACGAAGGCGTTGACAGTATTCTCCCCCCGCCCATAGGGGCTTGAAGAAATATATGGGCTGCATGATGCTTCCACGCAGAGCTGAATCCGGCCCGCACACTAGTACTGGTAAACCGCTTAGAGGATCTAAGCCTGTCCAGGAACCGCGGTGCGAGGCGGACCGTCCATGCTAATAAACCCTATTGGTTTCATTGGGCGACAGGGCTTGAGATGTCATTTCATCTCAATGTCGGGTAAAAGTCCCACAAAATTGGAAGCAACGTCTCCAAAATGACCTTTACAGTGTTGACGGGGACGTTAAACCTCAAATCAAACAAACAAAGGCGTTGAGTGGTCATTGACATGTCATTTGTTATCGATAAATGCATTATAGCTCTACAATCACAACCACAAAAAGGTACACGTCTCTGTGGTCCCCGTTCAGTCTTAGATAAGAAAAAATAGGAATTACATCCAGAAAACTTACCTTTATGCATTTAAATTCTTAAGTCTCACTTTAATACAGTGAAATTAGGGTTTACAGGGTATACATTATTTTTCGTATTTTTTGCTCACAAATGGATTGTGGGTACCGAGGCTGAGGCTGTTCTATCGAGTTCCCACAATCTTTGTTTTGAGCTGAAATGAATAAATTTCAATTGATGCACGGCTGCGCGGCTGAACAGACTGATCTGCCCGGGTACACGCAAAGGCGTGACACAGAATTTCATAAGAAAACCCCGATTGCTTCCTTATGTGACTGAGTAAGCTAGGAATTGAGGGTAAACGTCCTCGTCAACACTATGTATAGGCCATTTTGGAAACGTTGCTTCAAATTTGTGGGACTATTTTTACCCGACACGGAGATCAAATGAGATCCCAAGCCCTGCCGTCTAATGAAATGAACAGGGTTTATATGGATGGACTCGCACAACTTTGCGTTAAGGTCATTTGGAGACGTTGCGTAAAATTGTGTGGGGTCCCACCAATCGGGGCTTTAAGAAATAGATGGGCTGCATGATACTTCCACGCAGAGCTGAAAACGACCGCACAAGAGTACTGGTAAACCCCTTATAGGATCTAAGCCTATCCCGTCAAACCGGTGCGAGTCGGACCGTCCATGCTTATAAACTTTATTGGTTTCATTGGGAGACAGGGTTTGAGATGTCATTTCATCTCATTGTTAGGTGAAATATCCACAAAATTGGAAGCAACGTCTCCAAAATGACCTATACGGTTTTGACGGGGACAATAGGCCTCAAATCAAACAAACTATAAATTTTTGTTGGACTATTACCAGACATTGACGTTGCTGACGATGATCATGTAGCCATTCTATTTCTTGTGGTTTTGGGGTTGGCGTTAGTCTTCTAATTTCTATTTCAGTACACAGGTTGTGGGTTGTCGTTTTACTCATGTTCAAATTGTGTCTTATTTCTGGTCAAAATATAGATTGTGGGCGCTAGTAAGAACCACTTTGATGAGGTGATACTAACACGACCACTTTTGATCAGTTGATCAGTCCCATAAGTGGTCTTCATAAAGGCATTTTACTAGTTCTGTATTTTGTCAGTGGATGAACATTTAACATGTGCGCATCACCTTAACAGCCCCCCCGCCCATCGGGGCTTGAAGAAATAATATGGGTTGCATGATGCTTCCACGCAGATCTGAAAGCGACCCGCACACGAGTACTGGTAAACCGCTTAGAGGATCTAAGCCTGCCCAGGCAAAGCGGTGCGAGTCGGCCCGTCAGTGCTTATAAACACTATTGGTTTCATTGGACTGCAGGGCTTGAGATGTCATTATATCTCAATGTCGGGTAAAAGTCCCACAAAATTGGAAGCAACTTCTCCAAAATGACCTTTACAGTGTTGACGGGGACGTTGAACCTCAAATCAAACAAACAAATCACCTTAACAAATCAGAATGGGGGAGTCCTTTTAAATCCGCTTCTTTGTTTCGTGTGATATGTTTCCGCGCACCTTGGAAACTATGTAGTAGACCCGGATCAGACTGTTTGCTACAAGAGTATACAGTGTTTTGTATACTTAACAAAACAAACCTGACAGACCACTTTAATTGGCAATGGTGCACTCAAAAATCATCATTGGGAAGATAGTATTGTCCTTTATGTGTTAATTTAGGACTATATAAGGGAGCACAGTGTGCGGTGGCCCTCACGGTAAATGAAGCGGCAATTCACACCTACAAATAGGACCATTCACACCTACAAGTAGGACAACAGTAGTTAATCCAATCATTTAGATAAGTGTGTGTACTAACAGTGTTGTTAAAGAATATTACAAACTCACGAATACAGTTATTTAATCGAATCGATTTTAGCATGTGTGTTTGTTTGATTTGAGGTTTAACTCCGCTCCCCCCCCCCACCCCACACCTCTCACCCCCAATCCCACCCACCCACCAAAACACACACACTCACCCAGTCGCCAAGTTATATTTTGGAGACGTTGCTTTCAATCTTGTGGGACTTATACAAAACTTATGTTTGTTTCTTTGTTTCATTTAAGCTTTAGCATCACCGTTAACACTGTTGAAGTCATTTTGAGACATTGCTATTCTTTTGAAGTACTTAGATTTTCTAATTTATTTCTAAAGCATAGAATGTGGGTACTCGTTAGAATCGCGTCCCCAAGGCTGTTCTAACGGATAACCGCAATTTATGTATATGAAAAAAATTATAGTAAACCCATGTAAACCCAGTGTTACTATATGAAAGTGGGATTTAAGTAGGTCAAAGGCATATATAGGCGTGTTTTCAGATGTCTTCGGACTTTCGGATGAGTCTTTAAACTGAGGTCCCGTCTCCGTATGACCTTAGTTGTTGGTGGACGTAAAACTCAAACACTCACTCACTCACTCAGATGTCTTCGCTCATTACGATAACACATCCGTGTGGCTTTGTGCATTGTTTCATATAAAAAAAAAATATCCCGGAACTTTTCTGATTAAAACTTGTGATGTTGTTCCTTATTTATACTTCAAGCAAATGTTGATGGTACTCCTTAGAACCGCTTCAATGAGGCGACTCTAACACGTATCCACAACCTTTGTTTTGGAACAGAATTGAGAGAAATATTGTTTAGTACAGCAAACCTTATTTGTGAATGGTGTCCTTATATATACAGAAAACACAGAAAACCCCGGTTTGTCTATAAAAATTGAGGTTTAAGGGGAATGGGAACAACTTCAGGGGAGCACCTTTTGTCTCCCATGTCAATAGGGATCAACTCTTAAAGAAAAGAATTTGCTCCTGAGGAGCAAATTCTTTCCTTTAAGAGTAGACCCCTTTTTCAGTAGGACGGGGCTTATACAAAAGCGAACAGGAAGTCCAGAAAGTTGTGTCCAATTGAAAATTGACGAAAAAATATGTCAGGTGTTCCCATTCCCCTTAAAGAGGTGAACGTTGCAGGAATATAGAATGACTGCAAATAGTCATTTAAACGTTTTGGGGGTACATGCAGTTGACTGCGCGTTTTATGGCTATTTCCAGTCGCCCTTCCGTAAAACAAAGTAAAAACAAAAGTATATAATCATTTCTCTTAATCAGTGCTTACTATATTTATGGACTGCACAATAACAAATCCCAAAAACAAGCAAAATACGCCGTGGAAAACATACAAATAATAAAATTCAGCATATCAGCAATTCAGCGTTTTAGACCCCTTAAGCTGATCAGCAGATCGCTGAATTCAGCAAGCAGTTCAGCGTTTTAGACAGGCCCAAGATTTACTCAATACAGTATCGGAGTTTTGTCGCCCCACTCTTAATCTGCTTCTCTTTGGCAGTTCAGAGCTTTCTTTACTCCAGAAATAAACAGGTTTTCCTCGCTGTGCAGGAATTTCTGCTAAAAACAAAACGCTTCAAATAAACCGATGAATTTACTTTATACCTTACGCCAATTGCAGTATAAAACATCCCATTAGGAAGGCATATAAGATGGATCTCTTGTCCTGTTCTGGTCTACAATTTCCTACCTTTTTATAGGTACCGATGCTACAAGGAAAAAGTTCTAGACGCTAATAATTGGCAAATAACGCTATGTCTATGCTTACATGCGCAAAGTCGTTAGTTTTTTAAAACATAGTGTTGGAATAAGAACTTATCCACTCCCCGTGGAGCCTGCAGCAGATTATGTAAATTCTAAGGAATGTTGACACAAAAATCCATGAAATAAAATACTAAGGGTCTTGTTTACAAGCTAAATCACGTATCACTATTGTCTTTACTGTAAGCAAGGTGGGATACAGATTTTTCAAAAGTTTAAAGACTTTCTTCTGAATCCCATTTGTATAATATTGTTACTTTGTAGCTTCTATGTGTTCAATGTATATGTATTAGTTATACAAATAAAATAAAGTTTAAACTAATCAGGGCAGCTCATGATCCTCATATTTTAACCCGTTTTGTACCGGAAACCCCATAATGGGTAATTGGCAAACAGTGCAGAACGCGGCGTCTGATCTGGGACTATACTATTTGCAAAAAGTTCAGCTATTTTCCAAACCAGTTTTGAAGATAACACAACCTGACACCCCTAAATTCTGAAATGTTCTCCTGCTATATATAAGGAGGATGATTCCATTTGGTACAAAAATGGTTAATCTCATGATCTGTTGTGTTTGATTAAAGTAACACTGAAAAGAAAACAGAAATACAGTATTTACTGTAAATATTGAGACACCTCAACTCCTTAACATACTAGAAGCCTCCGTGGTGTAGTGGTTACGCTACTCGCCTTGTAAACCAGGGGTCGCAGTATCGATCCCGGGCTTCTCCAGACTTTCGGATGAGTCTTTAAACCGAGGTCCCGTCTCCGTATGACCTTAGCTGTTGGTGGGACGTAAAACTCGAACACTCACCCACTCCTTAACATACTGGTTCTAAAATTTGAATAAGTACAATTGACTTCCCGACATTGTGTCTAAAATAGAGGAATGAGTTACATCTGATGCGTTCTGTGGCGTCTCATCTGGTTCTACACTGTTTGCTCAGGCATGTCTGTCCGAATACATACTGCAAATATGGTAGTCGAGAAGACTTCATTTGAATCTATTTTGAATTTATAATCGTTCCATTTTCAGAAAAAGTGGCCTTGGAAGGGCCAACTTTTAAACTTTGATCTATATTTAAACATCTCTTTAATTAGAACTAGTCCTGCTGTTGTAAAATGTTTTTCACTCTCAACCCATTTAAGTTAGCATGAAATTCTAGTTTTTTTTTGTTTTTTTTTTTGGGGGGGGGGTGGTTTTACGGCCCTTTCAATATTATTTTGCTCATATCGAGCCGATCGTTAATCAGAGGATGGCGAAAACCGGAGTACCCGGAGAAAAACCACCTGACCTTCGGTTGCAGAACTTGGCGTCTCATATGTGACCCGAGCGAGGCTCGAGCCACAGCGATGAGAGACCTAACGATTAAGAGTCAGCGCTCTTATCCACAAGGCTACGGAGGCCCGTCGAAATTCTAGTTTTCATAAATATCAAAATTCTACCTGAGTGAGTGAGAAGAGTGTTTGAGTTTTACGTCCCACCAACAGCTAAGGTCAAACGGAGACGGGTAAATTCTAATCGATAATCGATAAGCTACGAGCATTTTTCTTGCTCATCACGAAAAGACGCCTATATAATTTTGACCCCCTTGAACCCCACTTTTATATACTGAAACTGGGGTTTACAGGGGTAAACAATATTATTCTTATTTCTGCTTAAAATATAGATTGTGGGTACTCGTTAGAACCGCCTAAATGAAATTTTACATTTTTTTCATCTTATTTTTTTTTTTTCGGCAGTAAGGTTTACAATGTATAGGCGTGTTTTCGTAATATCAAATCAAGAGAGACTATTTGTTGTACTTCTTATCCAAAATTGTTTACATTTTAAAATTTTACTTCAAGACAGTTTTCATGCTCAAGTCAGTTAGAGAAGTTGGTTTCAACTTGTTTGTATTGGAAACACATAAAAAAAGATAGAAAAGAGGACAATAATTGTCATGTGAGCGAATGGTTCACTAATTTGTTTCTATTTTCTTCCAGTAAATTCATGCTTAATTTAGCAAACGCATATATACTGTATTGTTTTACAGAGAAAGGCTGTCGAACATGAGATTTTCAATTTATTTAAATAATACCATACTTACTGATATGATGAGAAGCCTCCGTGGTCGAGTGGATACGCTACTCGCCTTGTAAACCAGGGGTCGCAGGTTCGATCCCGGGCTTCTCCAGACTTTCGGATGAGTCTTTAAAAAACCGAGGTCCCGTCTCCGTATGACCTTAGCTGTTGGTGGGACGTAAAACTGAAACACTCACTCACTCACTGATATGATGACTATGTTTGTTTGTTTGATCTGAGGTTTAACGTCCCCGTCAACACTGTATGGGTCATTTTGGTGACGTTGCTTCCTATTTTGTGGGACTTTTACCCGACATTGAGATGAAATGACATCTCAAGCCCTAACACCCAGTGAAACAATAGGGTTTATAAACATGGGTGGTCCGACTCGCAACGCTTTACCTGGGCAGGCTTAGATCCTCTAGGCGGTTTACCAGGACTCGTGTGCGGTCGGTGTCAGCTCTGCATGGAAGCATCATGCAACCAATTTTTCTTCAAGCCCTAATGGGCGGGGGCCGACTGATATGATGACAGACCGCCAGACATAGAATTGTTTGAGAATATGGTTTCTCTATGCAGAATGATTCTCTCTCTCTCTCTCTCTCTCTCTCTCTCTCTCTCTCTCTCTCTCTCTCTCTCTCTCTCTCTCTCTCTCTCTCTCCTCTCTCTCTCTCTCTCTCTCTCTCTCTCTCTCTCTCTCTCTCTCTCTCTCTCTCTCTGCTAATGACATTATGAAGAAATTAAGTTAATTACCTCATATTTGCGTTCTCTAATGTTCTTTTTGTTTGCCCTGAACTTCCAAACTTCTGTTTCCCCACCCCTAATTCCTCGAGCTTCTCTTATTTTGTTTTTGAGTCGATTGTAATACAGCCAAAGTTCATAATGCTATTGGACTTTCCCCTGCTGTCGCTCACGTGACTATCACTAAGTAATGAAGTTTAACCGCGCGCAGATTTAAATGAAATAGAGCGCAAGGAAAATAAAGAACCAACAATTACCGGCAATGTTTTTTTTTTTTTACTTACATAGACGTAGCCATCACGTGAATAAGTCCGTAAAATACCCGCCCCGTCCCCCCCCCCTCTACACACAATCCCACAACCACACTCTTTATAGTGAAAAATGGAGTTTGTAGGGGTAAACATTATTGTTCTTTTTTCTAGTCCAATACATAGGTTGTTGGTACTCGTTAGAACCGCCTCAATGAGGCGGTTCTAACGAGCACCCACTACCTATGTTTGAACTATAAATAAGAAAAATATCACACATTGTCTTTAGGAAATTAAACCGTTTTGGAGATACGAAATGTGTGTGAATTCGGGTTTAACGCCGCTTTCAACAATTTTTCAGTCATATCACGACGGTGTCTGGTTGCGACAGGGAGCTCAGTGCTCACTTTTATAGTGCTGCCTCACTGAAGTATCATGTCCCAGACACATTACATTATACCACACCCAGTCACATTATCCTCACACTGGGGCGACAAGTCCTAGCTCTACCCCGTAAATCTAAGTGCCAAGCGAGGAGCAGCTAGTACCATTTTTAACGACTTTGGTATGTCGCGGCCCGGGATCGAACCCGTGACCTCCCGTTCCCCGGAGCGGACACTCTACCAACTGAGCTATTTGGGCCGGTTTTTGGAGATATGAAAGAATAAACTCTGTTACAAGGATAGGTTATCGTAATGGCCCAAAAAAATTATGATAACTCACCCGTGCGACATAGTGCATTTTTCTCATCTCCTAAATGGCTACTTTTCTGATGAAAATTCGAGATATTGTTCTTATAAATGCTCAAAACACAGGTTGTGTGTGCTCGTTAGAACCGCCTCATTGAGGCGGTTCTAACGAGTACCCACAACCTATGTCTTGGCGCAGAAATAAGAAAAATAATGTATACCCCCGTAAACCCCAATTTTCTCTATATGAAGTGGGGTTTAGGGAGTCCTTCATTTCAAGGACTTTTTCACGTGATGATTCACAATGGCAAACAATACGTAGAGCTAGATCCTACGCCACAGAACGCAGCGCCTGAGCAGGATGTACCACATTTGCTTAAAGTACAAGACATTAAGGATTAAATCATTTTCGGGACCACCGCCCCACCCCACAACTCGCCAGTGGTGTCAGTGAATTGATTTTCTTTGCCACACTCTACTTCTTCGAGTTTCGATTTTGTGACTGACATATTGGACAGGAAATATGGCATCAAACGGTTAATGTTAATTTTAAAAGTAAAATAAAGTTTCATAGATTATTTTCGTTTGAACAGATCAAACATGAATCTTGTTTACCAGCTCGGTCTTATTGCGCTCTTAGGTGGACATGCGTTGGCCTTTGTTATTTTTCTTAATGTAGATCAAAAACAACCCATTCTGGAGCAATACTTAGAACCAAGAGAAGTGGCAGAGCCGGGTCAAGAGAAGAGACGTGAGCTTGTTCGTAAGTTTTGTTTAAACGTATCCTACTTTGATAAATCATCTAACCTAAAACTGTCGAATGTGTCGAGTTATTCTATTCACCTTATTTGCATTATCTGCTGGTTCCTAGTCTGAAGGTTATCAGTGTTAGAAAAACAGGTAACCAGACCCCCCTGACCTTAAAAGGTCAGGGGGCAGACCCCCCTGACCTTAAAAGGTCAGGGGTGTCTGGTTACCTGTTTTTCCAATATTGAAAATGTGCATGCTGGGAGCCAGCAGATAATGAAATATGGTGAATATAAAAGTGGGGTTCAAGGGAATCACAATAATATAGACGTGTTTTCGTGATTAGAGATAGCTTTTATTTTCTTTAAAATAAAGATATGCAGTGTATATGCAGTGTATTCTCATTAGAATCACCTCATTGAGGCGATTCGTATGAGCATAAACGACACAAATTTTCAAAACAAAAAATAAAAGTCCTGCCTAAATAATTTTAACTCTATTCATATCTACAGTTGTAGAATATTTTCCCAAGAGACCACAAAACAAGTACGAAACAACAGGTATAAACAAGGTTTCCATTACACGCCTATACAAATACATTGTATATTTTACCGCCGAAAAAAACGAAACTTTTAAGATAAAAAATCTTGATATTTTATTTCTGCTCAAAATATAGATCGAAGGTACTCGTTAGATCATCGAGCGGTTCTAACGAGTACCCACACTCTATATTTTAGAATAGAAAATAAAAACAATAAAGTTAACCCTGTAGACGTCGGTTTTACTATAAAAAGTGGGGTTCAAGGGGATCATAAGTATAGAGTCATGTTTTTGTGATGCGGTGTTCGAGCCATCGAAGTTTCAATGTAGCATGAGAAAAAATGACTTTATTCCATACTTAGCAGTGAAATCAACAGCACATCTGAAACAAATAAAAAATGGTGTAAGATTGATATTTTGACATTGTGAAAAAATTACATGAACAGCCCGTACTACTTTTACCACTTTTAAATACCAGTGTGTTAGCCCCCGCCCATAGGGGCTTGAAGAAATATATGGGCTGCATGATGCTTCCACGCAGAGCTGAATCCGGCCCGCACACTAGTACTGGTAAACCGCTTAGAGGATCTAAGCCTGTCAAGGAACCGCGGTGCGAGGCGGACCGTCCATGCTAATAAACCCTATTGGTTTCATTGGGCGACAGGGCTTGAGATGTCATTTCATCTCAATGTCGGGTAAAAGTCCCACAAAATTGGAAGCAACGTCTCCAAAATGACCTTTACAGTGTTGACGGGGACGCTAAAACTCAAACCAAGCAAACGAACAAAATACCAGTGTGTTGTAAACATTAGAATTTTCCCGTGCTCGCGAAAAAATATTTCATCGAATGTCTTGAAATCTCTGATGATTTCAACTTACTCGATAGAATATTTTTGGTATTCACCTCGCAAAAGTAATTATTCTCGATTTAGATTATAACATATTAAAACTTATCATGGCGCTGGAGATAGGCCTCCTTGGCCTAGTGAGTTAGAGCGCTGGCCGTTTATCATTAGATCTCCAATCGCTGTGATTTTCGTCTCGCTCGCGTAAAGGGTCAGGTTGTTTTTCCCCGAATACTCCGGTTTTCGTCTACCTCTGCTGAAGAATCGGTTCTAAATAAGTGAATTTATCCTTAAAGGGCCGTAAAGGAAAAAAATGACGCTAGAAAATAATATTAGCCAGGTTATAAGAAAGCTGAATTTTGTCATTTGTGTTTATCAAAGGTTCAGATTATCTTCGGCATCCGAACAATCTGATTAGCACCTCAGTGCTGGACGCTTGAATGTTTCTAAATTTTCAAGATTCTTTGCGAAAACCCCGATTGATTAGATGTTGCTGCTGCAAAAAAGGACGGCCAAGGAATCAGAACTGTTAAAGTTATTTCCATTTGTAATTCTTTGGAAGTTGTCTATGGCACTTTGAGGTGCGTACAAAATGTTTTCCTGCTAAATATATCTAGAATTCCTGTCATATTTTGCATTAACTCTTATATTGCTGTTCACAACAACCCCTATCTTTGCAAACAGTGTAGATCCAGATCAGATGGCTTCTGAAGAAGCCATCTGATCAGGATCTACACTGTTTGGCATTCAATTTATGAATTTGTAGCAATAAATTACATCAAGAACTTTGATTGGTTGACAGAAAGAAATGGGTGTGGCTTTAATGAATATTCAGCAAGATAAGGGTTAATGTTGATATTTTATAGGATGTTGTTGCAAAGGAAAAACCAGCGTCCAGAGATCAATAATCAGATATTTAATTCCCTTACGTAGTTGTAGAAACCTTTCTCTTTCTTTTCTTTATTAGTTGATTAATAATTGGATATGTTATATGTGTCATATTTAAGAAATAGATCAGCTCTAACTGTGATTTGTTGAGTAATAAATCACAGTTTGGAGGTCAGTTGTAAAGTAGACAAATCACGAGCGCGTAGCGCGCGTGATTTGTCTACTTACAACTGACCGACAAACTGTGATTTATTATTCAATAAATCACAAACTAGAGCTGATCTATTTCGATTCTAACAGCCTGAAAATCGGCAATAATGCAGTTGTTTCCTTCAAAATCTCACAACTTTTCGCCATTACTAGAAGAAATCTCGCTAAAATTATCGACTGAAACACATGCATTTATACCCTTTTCTAACGTTTTCGATGCGAGAATATGACGTTACACCGTCTAACGTCAAGGAAATCGACTAGTGACGTCATAAATTTGCAGTTTTTAATGACGTCACTAGTCACGCTCTTCCGAGCTGTGATTTGTTGCAGAATAAAGCACAGTTATTTTCCATTGCCTATATAGGCGCGCTGTGTTAGAATTTACATTGATGCTGATATTCATGACATGATGCTGCTGCAGTAAAATATGGAACAGGATTTAGGTAAAAACTCAATTATGCAACATTGAGATTGCAATATGCAATTTTGATATTCTGTTATGCTATATTCAGTTACAATTGTGCAAAATATTCCGCTTCTGCTTCTTCTAGTTCTCATTATTCTCGTTAAGTGGCGCTGTGATCGTTTTTCCGTAAACGTCCGCCTGTATTCGGAAGATACCAAAAAGAATCTGCAAGCGTATTGGTGACACGGAGGAGTGAAAGAAACGAGAGAACTATATTTTTGGCATAAAACGGACGATTTGGGGACATTACACCCTTCCCGATAAAATCATTTACACATAATTTTTATTTTATATGTCAGACCAGGAATCAGCTTTGCTGTGTTTGTTTTGTGTCCAAGTTTTATCTAAATATATCGCAAATGTGTTCAGGCCATTGCACCTCTAAAATATAAATTTGTTGTAAATACTTATAATAATTTTGTATGGCACTGAAAGGCTCCTGTCCAATGTCGTGTAGACCTTGGTGAGACTGCTCCTTTATGATCACCTGAAGCAAACATAGTTACAACTATCTTTTGTGAAAATGCTTTCAGATGAGAAACGACTTACGTTCCCTCTAACATTTATTTCTGAGTTAGGGCATATCCAACGGAATTCTAAAACTAGGCATTTTGGTTCTGTTGTTTGATTTGATGTTTAACGTCACCTTCAACAAAGTATAGATCATTTTGGAGACGTTGCTTCCACTTTTGTGGGACTTTTACCCGACACTGAGATGAAATGACATCTCCAAGCCCTGTCGCCCAATGAAACCAATAGGGTTTGTAAGCACCGCTTTGGCTCGGTAGACTTAGATCCTCTAAGCGGTTTATCAGTACTGGTGTGCGGGTCGGTTTCAGTTCATGCAGCCCATCTATTTCTTCAAGCCCCGATGGCCGGGGGTCTGATTCCCAGTTTGTTTTGTCACATGTTTATATAGATGTTCGTAACTGTTTGTGTTAAATGCATTCATTAATTTATAAGAAAATAGAAAACTATCTGACTTTTTATACTAGATTTTTGGCTTCAAGTGACAAAACGCAAAGGTTTCCACTTTTAGCTCACCGTCACGTAGTGACGAGGTGAGCTTTTGGGATCACTTTTCGTCCGTCGTCAGTCCGTGCGTCCGTGCGTGCGTCCGTGCGTGCGTCCGTGCGTCCGTAAACAATTTCTTCAAACGACATCTCCTCTTAAACCACTGATCGGATTTTGACCAAACTTCACAGGAATGATCCGTAGGTGGTCCCCTTTCAAAGTTGTTCAAATGGTTCCGGTCCGTTGCACATCTAGGTCAAAGGAGCCAAAAATAGATTTTTTTTCACCAAAAACTTAAAAAATCTTCTTCTCTGAAACCACAAGGCCAGGTCTTTGATATTTGGTATGAAGCTTCATCTAGTGGACCCCTACCAAGATTGTTCAAATTATAGTGCTGGGACCAAAAATGCCCCCGCTCCGGGGCCCTTTGGTTTTACATGGGCTTATATAGAAAAATCTTTAAAACTCTTCTTCTCTGAAACCGTAAGGCCCAGGTCTTTGATATTTGGTATGAAGCTTCATCTAGTGGACCCCTACCAAGATTGTCCAATTTATAGTGCTGGGGCCAAAAATGCCCCCGCTCTGGGGCCCTTTGGTTTTACATGGGCTTATATAGGGAAAATCTGTAAAAATCTTCTTCTCTGAAACCGCAAAGCCCAGTTCTTTGATATTTGGTATGAAGCTTCATCTAGTGGACCTCTACCAAGATTGTTCAAATTATAGTGCTGGGGCCAAAAATGCCCCCACTCCAGGGCCCTTTGGTTTTACATGGGCTTGTATAGGGAAGAGCTTTAAAAATCTTCTTCTCTGAAACCGTAAGGGCCATGTTTTTGATATTTGGTATGAAGCTTCATCTAGTGGACCCCTACCAAGATTGTTCAAATTATATTGCTGGGGCCAAAAATGCCCCCGCCCCGGGGCCTTTTGGTTTTACATGGGCATATATAGGGAAAATCTTTAAAAATCTTCTTCTCTGAAACCGCAAGGAAACCTTAAGGGCCATGTTTTTGATATTTGGTATGAAGCTTCATCTAGTGGACCCCTACCAAGATTGTTCAAATTATATTGCTGGGGCCAAAATGCCCCCGCCCCGGGGCCTTTTGGTTTTACATGGGCATATATAGGGAAAATCTTTAAAAATCTTCTTCTCTGAAACCGCAAGGCCCAGGTCTTTGATATTTGGTATGAAGCTATACCTAGTGGACCCCTACCAAGATTGTTCAAATTATAGTTCTGGGGCCAAAAATGCACACGCCCGAGACCCTTTGGTTTTACATAGGCTTATATAGGGAAATCTTAAAAAATCTTCTTCTCTGAAACAACATGTCCCAGGTCTTTGATATTTGGTATGAAGCTTCACCTAGTGGACCCCTATCAAGATTGTTCAAATTATAGCCCACGGTCCAAAAATGCTCCCGCTCCAGGGCCATTTGGTTTTACATAGACTTATATGGGGAAAATCTTGAAAAAATTTTGTCTCTGAATTCACAAGGCCTAGGTCTTTGATATTTGGTATGAATGATGATGATGATTTCGTGTTTAACGACGCGTCAACCCTCTTGGTGGGTCATAAGCGTAAGTCGGTTAATGGTTAAACGGCCATATTTGGTATGAAGCTTCATCTAGTGGACCTCTACCAAAAATGTTCAATTATAGCCCTGTGACCAATAATGCCCCAGCCTTGGGGCCCTTTGGTTTTACATAGACTTATATAGGGAAAATCTTTAAAAATCTTCTTCTCTGAAACCACAAGGCCTAGGTCTTTGACATTTGGTATGAAGCTTAATCTTGTGGACCTCTACCAAGATTGTTCAAATTATAGCCCTGGGGCCAAAATGCCCCCGCTCCAGGGCCCTTTGGTATTACATAGACTTATATATAGGGAAAATCTTGAAAAAGCTTCTTTTCTGAAACCAGATAGCCCTGGTCTTTGATATTTGGTATGAAGCTTCATCTAGTGGACCTCTACCAAGATTGTTCAAATTATAGCCCTGAGACCAAAAACGCCCCTGTCTCGGGGGCCCTTTGGTTTTACATAGACTTATATAGGGAAAATCTTTAAAAATCTTCTTCTGTGAAACCACAAGGCCTAGGTCTTTGATATTTGGTGTGAAATTTCATCTAGTGGACCTCTATCAAGATTATTCAATTTATAGTCCTGGGACCAAAAATGCCCCCGCCCCGAGACCCTTTGGTTTTGCATAGACTTATATAGGTAAATCTTTAAAAATCTTCTTCTCTGAAACCACAAGGCCCATGTCTTTGATATTTGGTATGAAGCTTCATCTAGTGGACCTCTACCAAGATTGTTCAAATTATAGCCCCTGCCCTGGGGCCCTTTGGTTTTACTTAGACTTATATATAGAGATAATCTTTGGAAATCTTCTTCTCTGAAACAGCAAGACCTAGGTCTTTGATATTTTGTGTGAAGCTTCATCTAGTGAACCTCTATCAAGATTGTTTATATTATAGCTCTGAGGCCAAAAATGTCCCCGCCCCGGGGCCATTTGGTTTTACATAGGCTATGTAGGGAATATCTTTAAAAAATGGTCTCTGAAACCCCAAGGCCCAGGTCTTTGATATTTGGTGTGTAGCTTCATCTAGTGGACCTTTGCCAAGATTGTTCAAATTATAGGCTTTGTTGATATTTGGTATGAAGCTTCACCTTTTTAGACCTCCCTCAACATTATGCACATTGTAGCCCTGGGGTCAATAATGGCCCTCCCAGAGGCCCACTTGTAACTCTATCATATGGGTCAGGTGAGCGATCCAGGGCCATCATGGTCCTATTGTTTGAGAAAAACACAACGCGCAGCAAATTCGTTCATACCGGAGTGCAGGTGGAAAACCCGCACCTGCTACAATGTAACATATCAAGCGCTGGAAGCCTCTGTGGTGTAGTGGTTATGCTACTCGCCTCATTAACCAGGGATCGCAGGATCGACCCCGGCTTCTCCAGAATTTCGGATGAGTCTTTAAACCCAGGTTCCATCTCCGTATGACCTTAGCTGTTGTCGAGACGTAAAACTAAAAACGCACTCACATACCAAGCGCATCCCACCATAAAATAACATCTTTATAATTCTTACCCCCCCCCCCCCCCCAACACACACACACTTGATCCCCACTTTTATAGGGTAAAACTGGGATTGACAGGAGTAAACATTATTTTTCTCATTTCTACTCCAAAATATAGATTGTGGGTACTCGTTAAAACCGCATCGAAGAGGCGCTTCTAACGTGTACCCAAAATGTATATTTTAAGCAACAGTCAGAAAAATATCATCACGACTTTTCATCTTTCAATTTTTGTTGTTGTATTTTTCTGCGGTAAAATGTACAAATCTAATGCATCAAAAACATTTTTTTTTCTAGATTCTGTAAACTTTAATAATAAGTAAATAAATAAATAAATAAATAAATAAATAAATAAATAATGTCGTTAAGTTCCGCCAGGTAAACCTGGGTACGCTGTACGCGGTCTAACTGTAATAAAACAAGAAGAAAAAAAAATTTTGGTGTAGACCTAATACATGGAAATACATGTAAGTACAAAATGGTTTGGATTCAGCCACTCCATTTGCCAAATCGTTTCATGTAGAACTTGAAGAAATATGTAGTAGGCTGGTTAAGACAGTCGCGACACTAGCTCAGCAAAGTTTTGCTGGCTGAAGACAGACGGACGGACGGACGGACGGACGAACTGACAGACGAGCAGCTAATATTTTCGCGTTGTGATTCTGTTGGATGAAAGCTATCCTGCCCCAGTCTAACTTATGAAGACAGACAGACGGACATATGAATAGGACAGCTGTCATTGTGACCACAGGTGCGTTTCTATGGTTGCGGGTCGGGGCTGAGAATGAGTAAGTACTGTTCATGTTAATGGATGAAGTATTTACATCAGAATTACAATGGAAATTGGGGAACTAGTTGTTGTTTTCCAAATTCCCCGTGTGGTCAGCTGGTGAGGTCCCAGGGAACGAATTCCCTGTTCCCGGTGAACATAGAGACAAACTGGTTTTGAAGGTAAACGAGCGTTACCCAACCGCTCGGCGGTACGCTGTGCGGACATATACATACTTCTATAATAACCAAACATTTGAGTTTTGAGTGAGGTTGCAATTAGTAAATAATATCTTTATAAGTAACACCTCAGAAGGATCAGATTTATGAAAATTGTATGAATTAATCAATTTTAACAATAATTGCTCATTTCAAATCCACAGATTCGGCACAGACTAATCCCTCATGGTAATTTATTTTAGTAAATGTTCAACGATAGAGTATTTTCCCCTTCGTCAAACAAGTATTAACTTTTGAATAAAAATCCTGTTTCTCATAAATAAGGAACCGCGCTGTAAAATTTATTTTAAAGATGCAAACGTACACATTATTGTAAATATCCGAATTATTGAATAGCTGGATAAAATTTATCGCTGCTGGCTTGAATTTGGCCCCTGGAAAAGCGAATGCGATCTTCTCAAACGGACGCTTGTCATCGGAAAAAATACGGCAAATCCACGGACATTACCGAACGTTACCGTCACCTCAATGACTGGTACCCCGTCTAACCACAGCAGAATCGAAACTGAATAATGCAAAATAGGACGTCCAAATGCCATATTTAAATACAAAGGTCTCAAATTAGAATGTGCATGTTGCATATTCGAATAAAGTAGTAAGATATGGAAAGGTTCATAATGCAAAGTGCGGTTTCAACAATTCATATTGTAATTGCACATTGCATAATTGAGTTTTTACCTTAATACTGTTCCATAGTAAAACAACGGTTAAGGGACCAATACTGTTATAGTTATTTTTGTAGCTCGTTAGTGTCCATAACACTTTTGTTTGGCTTAATAGTTTTAGAAACCTTGGTATCGATATGCTGTTGTTGGAGGTTCTATGGATCAATACGTATATGGTTATTCTCCATTGAAGTTCTTGAAAACTGTTTATCTTACATATCTAGATAATAACATTAGGAATCTTCCCATAAATGTTGATATTCATGAGCTATTGCAGCTACAGAAAAATATTAAGGGATCTCAAGTTTTAAAGTTATTCCCCTTTGTGAAATTCATGTTTCCATAACACTTCTTTTGACCAATAACTTGCAGGAGACACCTAATAAGCAGTACTTATTCACGTTTTTTTTTTTTTTTTAATTTTCTTTTCTTTTCTTTTTTTCATTTTGACAGGCGGATTTTAAACCTTATCTTGCTGAATATTCATTTAAGCCACACCCATTTCTGTCTATCAATCAATCAAATTACTTGATGTAATTTATTGCTACAAATTAATAAACTGAATGCCGAACAGTGTTGAAAGTGATCAAATAGCTTCTGAATGGCTTCTTCAGAAGCCATCTGGTCTTGATCTACACTGTTTGCAAAGACAGGGGTTGTCGTGAACAGCAAGATAAGAGTTAAGTTGAAAAACAGATCAAAACATTACGTAAACAAATCCGAGAAATGAACACCCCCTGAACCACACTTTATATAGAGAAACTGGGGTTTACGGAGGTAAACATTATTTTACTTATGTCTGTTCCAAGACAAAGGCTGTGGGTACTCGTTAGAACCGCCTCAATGAGTCGCCCAAAACCTATGTTTGGAGTATATATAAGAAAAATATAACAAATTTTCGTAAGAAAAATCACCTTTTGTTGCGGTTTAATTGAAAAAAGTATTGTGTCACACGGATGTGTTATCGTAATGTTACGTCTAGAGCAACTTAATCTGGGTTATTTTGATGCTTTGGGAAAACGGGTACAGTTCCCAACAAAGACTGATCACACTGCATATGTACATAGGATCAGACTGCATAAGTGCGCAGTATCGGACTGCATTTAGGCGCAGGATCAGACTGCATGTATGCGCAGGATCATACTACATGTGTACATTGGATCAGACTGCATTTAGGCACAGAATAAGACTGCATGTATGCGCAGGATCAGAATGCATGTGTGCACCGGATCAGACTGCATGTGTACATAGGATCAGACTGCATGTGTGCGCAGGATCAGACTGCGTGTGTGCGCAGGATCAGACTGCATGTGTGCGCCGGATCAGACTGCATGTGTACATAGGATCAGACTGCATGTGTGCACAGGATCAGAATGCACGTGTGCGCAGGATCAGACTGCATTTGTACATAGGATCAGACTGCATGTGTGCGCAGGATCAGACTGCATGTGTATATAGGATCAGACTGCATGTGTGCGCAGGATCAGACTGCATGTGTGCGCAGGATCAGACTGCATCTGTGCGCAGGATCAGAATACATGTGTGCACAGGATCGGACTGCACGTGTGCGAAGGATCAGACTGCATGTGTGCGCAGGATCAGAATGCATGTGTGCGCAGGACCAGACTGCATGTGTGCGCAGGATCAGAATACATGTGTGCGCAGGATCAGAATGCATGTGTGCACAGGATCAGACTGCATGTGTGCGCAGGACCAGACTGCATGTGTGCGCAGGATCAGAATACATGTGTGCGCAGGATCAGAATACATGTGTGCACAGGATCAGAATACATGTGTGCGCAGGATCAGAATACATGTGTGCGCAGGATCAGAATACATGTGTGCGCAGGATCAGAATACATGTGTGCGCAGGATCAGAATACATGTGTGCACAGGATCAGAATACATGTGTGCGCAGGATCAGAATACATGTGTGCGCAAGATCAGAATACATGTGTGCACAGGATCTGACTAAACGTGTGCGCAGGATCCGACTGCATGTGTGCGCGGGCTGACCTCGGGCTTTGCTGTAAAAACAGAAGATTCTTTTTCAAAGTAGGAACGTGGATGGTGATGTCCGTATTTTAGGAGCTATCGAATGGAATGTCAATGACTGGAACATCATTTCTTGCACATTAGACAAAGAAATCCGTAGTTTTAGCCTGGGATAGAAATTATGTTCTTGTCCTGGTGTTCTTATCCAGGTATACTACATAAATAAAAGGCGCGAAAACAAACGTTAAATAAAGTAAATCGAAACTTTTTGGTGGCGTTGTGCAAGAAAAAAAAATCCAATACGAGGTTCTGTTGTAAATGGGCATTTCTAACCTTCGGGATGACCATGCCGGGATGGAAACGCCCATCTACATCATATTCTTATATGGGACCTTGGGCCTTTTGTTCTAGACACTAGGAGTTCTAGTACGGGGAAGTAACCATAATGTTAGATGACGGGTACTCGTTAGAACCACCTCAATTAGACGGTTCTAACGAGCACCCACAACCTATTTTTCGAGTATAAATAAGAACAATATAATGAATTTTCGTTAGAAAAGTAGCCATTTTGGAGATATGAAAAAAGCACTGTGTTGCACGGGTGTGTTATCGTTATCAACGGCTTTTCGCCTCGGTTACACCAAGAAACAAATGTTGTGGACATTTGTTAGAATCGCCTTGGCGAGGCGATTCTAATAAATAGCCACAACATTTGTTCCTTCGACAAATAAATGCAACATTTTCAATCTCTTTATTGGCCTTTTTCATCTTGGGCATGGTAATTGTTGTTGTAAGGAGTTTCGTCGTTATATGAAAGGAAGTGGCTATTGACAGCCGACTGTCTCGCTAGAGACAGCCGGCTGCCTCCAGCGAACTTTCGCCGGTGAAATCCGGCAAAAATATAGATCTTACATTGACCAGTAATATTTAATAAAGTCATTTATTGAATTTTCCCTTTATGAACGTAACCTTTGTTAATATCAAAGGTCCAGGTCTTCTTGTTTGAGACTAGAAGATTTTTTAAAAGTTTTTTTCCTCTTACGGGTCTATGTAGAACAAGTCCCCTGGTCGAGGCAAATTTTGGTCCGAATCAACTTACTAGAGGACGTAGAGGTCCATAATATGAAGCAGCCTGTCGGGACCAGATATCAAGACCTTCTGGCTTCAGATATGAAGATATAAATGGTTCTCCCATATATGTCAATGTTAAACCAGTTGACCCCTAGGGGCGCTATAATGAGAACTGTCTTTGTAAAGGTCCACTACATGTAGATGCAGGTGCATGCCAAATAACAAATGCATGGCTACTTTTGATCCCAGGGATATAATTAAAGCAACTTTGGTGAAGGAACATAGACGAAGCAACATACATGTACCAAATATTAAGGGCCTGGGCATTGACAAAATTCTTTTAAAGGTTTCCCTGTTATGAGTCCATGCAAACCCAATGGGCCTCCGGGCCTTCTGGGGTCAGGCAAGATATTTAAATAACTTTCATTATACGGGTTTACAGACGGATATTTCCTCACAACGACAACAGGCGATGGCCAATCCTAATAGCTCCCCCACCTCTTCCCCCACCCCCATGCCCCAAAAAAGTAATGGTAATGTTTATTTAAGGTAGAAGAAATAAATATATAGATATTTCACCATCCATATTCTCCTATGTTGCATCAACATTCTGCAGTCGGCCCCGGCTATGGGGCTTGAAGAAATAGATGAGCTGCAGGATGCTTCCAAGCAGAGCTAAAACTGACCGCACACAAGTACTGATAAACCGCTTAGAGGATCTAAGCATGTCCAGGAAAAGTGGTGCTAGTCGGATCGCCAAAGCTTATATAAACCTGTTTGGTTTCATTGGGCGACAGGACTTGAGATGTCATTTCATCTCTTGTCGGGTAAAAGTACCACAAAATTGGAGACATCGTCTCCAAAATGACATATACAGAGTTGACGGGGACGTTAACGCACAAATCAAACAAACAAAACAATAAACATTCTGCAAACAAGGGATACGATGGTCCTAATACATGTCTCTGTGGCTATAAAATGATCAAGCTCATAATGTGGAAAACAAAGTGGCACACAGAAATACCTAACATTCTACCAAGGCACGTGTACACCCTCATACCATGAAGACATGTCATGCAAAGTTTCAGAAAGCTTGGTACAAAACAGTAAGCGGAAGTACGTTCAAGTATGTTACGAGATGGAATAGGAAACCTCTCTGGTGCTTATGCACATCTAAATTATTTTAGTAGATATATGGTAGGGCGGTGTGAGTGAAATATTTTGGGTGAAATATGGTACGCAAACTATGCGGCTCCATGAACAAGTCATGCACATATCATACGATGTATGCATGAGTGGTTTATAGAGAGCTGTTTTTACAATACAGGGGGCCGCTAAAAGGCTGAGTTCTATAGAATTTGCCTAAAAATCGCCAACCGCCAAATTGTGCCATATATGATTTTTATTCCCGTCACGTGTTGTGTGGGTGTTCGTTTTGACAGGAGTCATGTCATTGATTATAGGGTCGTTTCATCAATTTTTCCTATGGGAAATATACTATTTGAAGGCAAATCCATTATCTACTCGATTTTGCTATCTGGCTTTGTTTGTGGCCGGTATCTCCACTTCCCCACGAACAAAGCAAGGTAATACGAGTAGGCATGATTTTCCGGTAGTATTCATAGATATATAAACCCTGAAAAAAGCGGACACCTTAGCAGCAGGTCAAGTTGTAAAGAGTAAACACAACATTGTGACGGGGAAATAGAAAGTATATTGAAAGGTATGTTTAATCTATGTTTAGTATTATTTTTGTATGAACATGCTTGTAGGTTTTGGAGGGGTTTACTTCTAGTATACCCCAACTTTCTGAAGCCTATTCTGAATTCACTATTGAGGCCTGTAGTGATTAGGCTACTAGCTTTGCCAGCTAGACGTCGCAGGATCGATCCCAGGCTTCTCCAGTAGTAGAATGAGTCTTTCTAAGTGAGGTCCTGTCTCATGCTGACCCTAGATGTTGGTGAGACGTAAAGTTTGGACACCCGCTCATTCTAGATTCATTTAGGCTTTTAGACCCCTTTTGTAGAATGTAATTAATAAACGCCGGGTCACTTGTTTGATCCATGACTTGTGACTGGCTGTGGTTAGAAAACCGTGGTTCCGTCCCAATATGATATTAGGTGTAGAGGGGACGTAAACTTAAGACGGGTTTAACCACATCTTCATCATCAGGGCAAACTCATACAAGAGCCTGTTGGGTTATCCGTGATGATGAACCGTAATGAATTTTATTTTACAAGCATGTTCACGTTGATTAGAAATAATTTTGTTCAAGAAGAATTACGAGTTCATTTTGTAATGATGCCGTTTTTGTCTGATAACTCAGTTTGTGCATGTATGTACATATAAAGAACGTGATGATGATAAGTGGGAGTATTTGGTCGCCACACGTCATAACGGCCTGAGCGGCGGGGATGACGTCAGCTGCGTCATCGGCGTCGCGAGGACGGTTGTGACGGGGTGCCTACCAAATAGAGAGAATTTACGGCAAACAGTGTTGGCCCATATGAGACACTAACAAATGTTGTAGATTATAGATGAAAATCTTCTGTTGTAGTTTCTATCTGTTATTAATGTATTGAATTTGTGAATAGCTATATTTGTGAGCCGTGTCGCGGAGAAGGATATGAAATAGAGATTGTTATGTTTCCTGTAATTGGCGGCTGACCAGGTAGCGCAAAGGCGTGGTCTGTTCAATTGCCTCTTACTTGTGATAATGTAGTGAGCACAAATTTGATGAGTATTATGCTCAGTAGTAGTGAGCATTAATTGATTTCTGTAGTGCTCAGTAAGGAACCATGAACTTTGAGTATTATTGTGTCAAGCGCTGGGTGCTGATAATTTGATGCACAGTCAAGTTGAGTTCTGCTGTACGGTTATTTGTCGCATGCACTAATCAGCCTGTATGTCTGGTCGGCGCATGCGCAATAACGGTATATGCATGAACATATTTTTACTTCTCCGGGAGGGGGATCATGATATAGCATGTATGTTTTGTGACTCGTTTCTAGTCCCGTTATCGTAATTTGCAGGCATAACAATGTGTGACCTGCTGCTCCCTGCTTCATAGCAGCAGGTACTGGTACGACGCTAGGCGTTAGGGTCCAGCAAGGGCGGACAGACCGCCGTAATCAGCGCCTACCAGGATAGAAGCAGATTCTTCTAAATCATTGTTCGTTGTAAACAAATGTGATCATGGAAGAGGTCAACTTACCTTATTTGGACGATCACTAAACGGCTGATCAGCAAACGTGATCGCTAATCCTAGGATAATCAATTATGTTGATAGACTAGTTTTACTAGTTCGCGAGAAGAAGTGTCACGCGAGTGGGGGATTCACCCAAAGTTATAAACTGGCCAGTCGCGTTTTGTGTTGTTTCTTTTTTTGTTTTTCTTGTTGTTTTTGTTGTTTGCTTCTGTAGGTATTCACGTCACCCGTTCCGAGCACAGAACAGTGTTTTGCCTTCGGAGCGGACGTCGTGAGTTGGCTACAGAAGCAACAATTTGTGATGTTTTGTGTTAGTAAGTGTTGGATGTAGATACTGTAAATAATTCATGTCAATCATTTAACATCTTTCTTGTGCCTTACCCCACAGCTGCCCGTACACCTGTCAGAGATCACGCTCGGTTGTCTTGTCAGCATGGGGGTTTGCGGGACGCCGTAAACCCACATGTAACATTTGGTGTCAGAAAAGTGAGGATTTGATCTCTGGCTGGTGTTCCCGGCTGTGGAACAGCACATTGATACTCTGAATCATCAATTTAAAAAAAAAAAATGTATTGACAGCCACATTTAGAAATTAACTTGAATCTTCCTTCCTGCGTTGATGAAGTGCGAAACCCATGTATTCAACTGAATGGATACTGACAAGTCGATAATTTCTGAGCAGGAAGGCAAGGCAAACCCCACTTTTTCTTGGTAACGAAAAATTTAAGTAGACCCCACTTAATTGTGTTACCTGACATTCTACTAAGTTAAATTGGAGCTACTAATTGATCTTACCCACACATGGTTCTGACGTAGTGACGTTAACAATTTACTGACGTTGACATAACGGTAGCGTTAATATTTACGCAGTGGCTTGAGGTTAGGTATGACGTAATAGAAACATTAATGGTGACTTGTTATGATCGGAGTTTTGTAATGTGATAAAACTTCGGATTGTAGCATTTTACTGTAAACGTCGTCAGTTTATGACGTCATAGTAGACTACCAGTACGCAACGTCATACTGTGCTGAAAGCATTTGACATTTCAAATCGCGTGTGCTTTAATAACTAACGTTTTAGTTAGATTAACGCGTATAACACATATCTTAACGTTTTAGTTAAGCCCATTCAATCATCACTGATCATAACTGATCAGTTTATAGTGGTTTTGATAGTAACGTGAGATTTACGTTATCAATAATGGAGCGTTTAATGCAAATGGGAAAGGACTTAGGTTATGAGGGGAAGGAGTTACAAGGTTTTGTTAAAGAGCAGCAGGATATTGAGCGGGCAGAAAGGCAAGAGCAAAGGGATTTAGAAAGGTTAAGGTCTGAAGAAAAGGAAAAGGAAAGGGTACATGAACTAGCTAAGTTAGAGGAAAAGGAAAAGGAAAGGGTACATGAACTAGCTAAGTTAGAGGAAAAGGAAAAGGAAAGGGCACATGAACTAGCTATGTTGAATGTTAATAAGGAACTTGAAATAGCACGCATCAAGACTGAAAGGGAGGCAAAAGAGATTAGTGAGGCCCATTTAGAAAAAATAAAACATGGGTTTGAGCTACAGCACCAAGAATTAAGGAATCAGTTAGAAATGCAGAGAGCGAAGCTCGAGCTAGAATTTGAAAAGCAAAAAGCTGAGAAGGTGGCGCATGCCCGGGATCCTAAGTTACCTTATTTTGAAGAGGGTAAAGATAAAATGGATAGTTATTTATCTAGGTTTGAGAAATATGCTACGGCTAATAAATGGGATAAGAGTGTTTGGGCCGCGTATTTAAGTGCATTGCTCAAAGGGCGCGCACTTGATGTATATGACCGGTTGTCAAATGAGGATGCGGCGGATTATGAAAAGTTAAAGGACGCTTTATTAAAGAATTTTGACATGACAGAGCGCGGATTTAGGAAACAGTTTCGTTATAGTAGGCCCGAGAAATCAGAAACGTTCATACAGTTCAGTAGTAGACTGAGAAGTTATTTAGAAAAATGGCTTAATATGGCAAAGATAGAAAAATCTTTTCCGGCTGTCTGTGATTTCATGGCAAGGGATCAGTTCCTGGAGTCATGTAATAGAGAACTGTATGTGCATCTGAAGCCAAAACAGTTTGGTAATTTAGATGAAATGGCTAGGGAGGCAGATTTGTTTGCAGAAGCGCGCGGGGGCGTATATAGTTGCATTAATAAGGGGCAACGCGATAATAGAGGCGCAGCGCAGGGTAAACAGGACAAAGTTGACTCGAACAAACCGAGTGGTAGACCGGATATCAAGTGTAGCATATGTGGTAAGGGGCATTTAACAATTAAATGTTTTAAGAACCCGACAGGAAACAATTGTATAGCGCAGAGGTAGGAGCAACTGGAGTTGGGGATAGCGGTGTTAAAGAAAATTTTAACACGCGCGTAGAGACTCAAGGTTCTCAGGTTAAGAATGAGAATACGCAGAATGTAGGTCGTGGTTATACACGTGGTCGTGGTAATTTTAGAGGGTCTTTTCGCGGACGCGGTAAAAATAATAGCACACCACGTGGCGCAGCACACCAAGTTAGTTTTTGTCAAACGGAAGTAACTAGGAAAGGTGATGAGATTGGAAGTATTTTTGAAAATAAGGTTGGTGATCCTTTGATTTCGGATAGGGAGGAGTGTAGTAAGGAAACTAGGGAAGGTGTCTGTTACTTCTTAAAGGCAAGGTTACCGACGGCACAAGGATTGGTTAATAATAAAAAGGTGGTTGTATTAAGAGATACTGGGTGTACAGGCTGTGTCGTTCGGAGAAGTTTGGTTTCGGATAGTCAGTTAATAGGGAAGGAATCAAATGTTACGTTGATTGATGAATCCACACAAAGGTATCCTTTGGCAATGATTGACATTGATTGTCCTTTTTTTACTGGGAAAACTGAAGCTTTGTGTATGGATGATACGTTGTACGATTTGGTTATCGGTAACATTGATGGATCAAAACTTCCTGATATGTCTCATTTCTCAGCTGCGGCTGTAACTAGGTCTCAAACTAGGCAGGATGAGAAGCCTTACAGAAAACTTAAGGTTCCCGATCAGATCATTAACGATGACAAGGAGGCTTTCAAGCAAGCTCAGGTTGATGATCCAACTTTGGAAAACATCAGGAAAAGGGTTGTATCTGGGAACAAGACTGTGAGTCGTGGTTTAAACCGAGGTGAAACTAGGTTTATTGAGAAAAAAGGGTTGGCATATAGGGAGTTCACCAAGGGTAACAAAGTCTCTTTCCAACTTGTGGTCCCTCAAAGTTTCCGAGGAAAGGTGTTGAAACTGGCTCATGAAACGCTTATGTCTGGACATATGGGTATTAGGAAGACATTGGATAGAGTTGTAACTGAGTTTTACTGGCCCGGTATTTGCGGTGATGTCGCTAGATTTTGTAAATCTTGTGATATTTGTCAGAGAACTATTCAGAAAGGTCGGGTCACTAAAGTACCTCTAGGAAAAATGCCATTGATTGATACGCCATTTAAGAGGGTGGCAGTGGACATAGTTGGTCCAATTGAGCCTCGATCTGATAGGAAATCTCGGTATATTTTAACCATGATAGATTATGCGACAAGGTATCCAGAGGCGATAGCTTTACCGAGTATTGAGACGGAACGTGTCGCGGAAGCGCTTATTGAAATGTTTAGTAGGGTTGGCATTCCTGATGAAATGTTGACTGATTGTGGATCACAGTTTACTGCTGAGGTAATGAAGGAAGTCAGCAGACTTCTTTCTCTTCAACAGTTAACGTGTAGTCCGAGACACCCAATTTGCAACGGACTGATAGAGCGTTTCCACGCTACGTTAAAGCAGATGTTACGTCGCATGTGTGCTGAACGTCCAAAAGATTGGGATAAATATCTTCCAGCCTTATTATTTGCGGTAAGGGAAGTCCCACAAGAGTCTTTAGGATACTCCCCTTTTGAGTTGTTATATGGACGTAACGTCAGAGGTCCAATGGCAATATTAAGAGAATTATGGGCTGAAGAGGTACGCGATGAGCAAGTTCTTTCGACGTATCAATACGTTATTGAGCTTAGGGAACGGTTAGAGCAGACATGCAAATTAGCGCGTGATAATTTAAAGAAGGTTCAGATTAAGCAGAAAGCTTATTATGATAAAGGCGCGAGGTCGCGTAAATTTGACGTCGGCGACAAAGTACTGTTGTTACTACCGACAGACAGTAATAAATTATTGCTTCAATGGAAAGGTCCTTATGAAGTTGTTGAGGTAGTGAACAGAATGGATTATAAGATTGACGTCAATGGAAATGTTAACACATATCACGCTAACATACTGAAGCAATATGTGGAACGTCAAAATGTGACGTCACATTGCTTGCTATCTGTAGAGTCCACTCAGTCAACTGAAAATGATGACGTTGACGAATTCTCATTGGAAGATTGCGCTTTTCCTACTGCAAAGCAACCAGAGACGTTTAAGGACGTCAATATTTCAGAAATGTTAACGCAGGATCAGCGTAAAGAAATAGAGACGTTGATAAAAGAATACCCGGACGTACTGTCCAGTGTACCAGGACGAACTGACCAAATAGAACACGACATAAAGTTGCTGACGACGGAACCAGTGAGGTCAAAAGGTTATGCCATACCATATAAAGTACGGGATGTAATGGAAAAGGAAATTCAAGATATGTTAGATTTAGGAGTTATTGAGCCATCAATATCTCCATATTCATCCCCTGTAGTACTTGTCCCTAAAAAAGATGGTTCGGTGCGGTTCTGCATTGACTTCCGTAAACTTAATAAAGTGACGGAGTTCGATGCAGAACCAATGCCAAATATGGAGGAGGTTATAAATAGAATGTCGGGGCACAAATACTTTAGCAAATTAGATTTGTCAAAAGGTTATTGGCAGGTAAAAATGACGTCTAAGGCAAAACCCCTAACTGCGTTCGAAACCCCCAAAGGCTTGTTTCAATTCAAAACTATGCCCTTCGGTTTGGTAAACTCAGGAGCAACATTTTGCAGGTTGATGAGAAAGATTCTGTCCGAACTTTCTAACGTTGATAGCTTCGTCGATGATATGTGGATCTTTACCGAAACTTGGAAAGACCACTTGACGTCATTACGTGAAGTTTTAGATAGACTCAGGACAGCCAAGTTGACGGCAAAACCTTCCAAGTGTATGATTGGGTATAGCAGTATCGAATGTCTTGGTCACAGTGTAGCTGCTCAGTCAGTAAGACCGCAAGAAGACAAGATACAAGCTATAAAGGATGCTCCTCGACCTTCTACTAAGAGACAAATAAAGTCATTTCTTGGGTTGGCTGGTTTCTACCGCCGTTTCATTCCAAATTTCTCATCTATCGCTTCCCCTTTGACAGATTTAACTAAGAAAAGTAGACCAAACAAGATCACAGACTGGCAGGACCATCATGAAAAGGCTTTTCAGACCCTGAAGAATAGACTCACGTCTAGTCCTATTCTTCGTCTTCCTATCTTTCATGATGGGAATCCGTTCATACTCCGGACGGACGCTTCTGATGTTGGTATAGGAGCCGTTTTGCTCCAAGAATTTGAAGGGGAAGGACGACTTCCCATTGCTTATGCCAGCAAGAAACTTTTGCCTCGTGAGAAAAACTATTCTGTAATAGAGAAGGAATGTTTGGCTATTATCTGGGGTGTTGAGAAATTTCGCAAGTATCTTTACGGAGTAGAATTCCTGCTTGAGACAGACCACAAGCCCTTGTCGTATATGCAAACAGCAAAAGTTCTCAATCCTCGAATTATGCGTTGGGCAATGAAACTACAGCCGTATAGATTTCGGATTGTTGCAATTCGGGGCCAAGAAAATTTGGGGGCAGACTACCTTAGTAGGTAATTCTTCGCACGGTTGTTGTGTAAATAGCTGTCTTGTTTAGATAGGTTCATCCTATTCCATCTCTGTACACAAAGAAAAAACATTTCTGATTGTTTTTTCTCCAAAAGGGGAAACCTTTGTTACGAGATGGAATAGGAAACCTCTCTGGTGCTTATGCACATCTAAATTATTTTAGTAGATATATGGTAGGGCGGTGTGAGTGAAATATTTTGGGTGAAATATGGTACGCAAACTATGCGGCTCCATGAACAAGTCATGCACATATCATACGATGTATGCATGAGTGGTTTATAGAGAGCTGTTTTTACAATACAGGGGGCCGCTAAAAGGCTGAGTTCTATAGAATTTGCCTAAAAATCGCCAACCGCCAAATTGTGCCATATATGATTTTTATTCCCGTCACGTGTTGTGTGGGTGTTCGTTTTGACAGGAGTCATGTCATTGATTATAGGGTCGTTTCATCAATTTTTCCTATGGGAAATATACTATTTGAAGGCAAATCCATTATCTACTCGATTTTGCTATCTGGCTTTGTTTGTGGCCGGTATCTCCACTTCCCCACGAACAAAGCAAGGTAATACGAGTAGGCATGATTTTCCGGTAGTATTCATAGATATATAAACCCTGAAAAAAGCGGACACCTTAGCAGCAGGTCAAGTTGTAAAGAGTAAACACAACATTGTGACGGGGAAATAGAAAGTATATTGAAAGGTATGTTTAATCTATGTTTAGTATTATTTTTGTATGAACATGCTTGTAGGTTTTGGAGGGGTTTACTTCTAGTATACCCCAACTTTCTGAAGCCTATTCTGAATTCACTATTGAGGCCTGTAGTGATTAGGCTACTAGCTTTGCCAGCTAGACGTCGCAGGATCGATCCCAGGCTTCTCCAGTAGTAGAATGAGTCTTTCTAAGTGAGGTCCTGTCTCATGCTGACCCTAGATGTTGGTGAGACGTAAAGTTTGGACACCCGCTCATTCTAGATTCATTTAGGCTTTTAGACCCCTTTTGTAGAATGTAATTAATAAACGCCGGGTCACTTGTTTGATCCATGACTTGTGACTGGCTGTGGTTAGAAAACCGTGGTTCCGTCCCAATATGATATTAGGTGTAGAGGGGACGTAAACTTAAGACGGGTTTAACCACATCTTCATCATCAGGGCAAACTCATACAAGAGCCTGTTGGGTTATCCGTGATGATGAACCGTAATGAATTTTATTTTACAAGCATGTTCACGTTGATTAGAAATAATTTTGTTCAAGAAGAATTACGAGTTCATTTTGTAATGATGCCGTTTTTGTCTGATAACTCAGTTTGTGCATGTATGTACATATAAAGAACGTGATGATGATAAGTGGGAGTATTTGGTCGCCACACGTCATAACGGCCTGAGCGGCGGGGATGACGTCAGCTGCGTCATCGGCGTCGCGAGGACGGTTGTGACGGGGTGCCTACCAAATAGAGAGAATTTACGGCAAACAGTGTTGGCCCATATGAGACACTAACAAATGTTGTAGATTATAGATGAAAATCTTCTGTTGTAGTTTCTATCTGTTATTAATGTATTGAATTTGTGAATAGCTATATTTGTGAGCCGTGTCGCGGAGAAGGATATGAAATAGAGATTGTTATGTTTCCTGTAATTGGCGGCTGACCAGGTAGCGCAAAGGCGTGGTCTGTTCAATTGCCTCTTACTTGTGATAATGTAGTGAGCACAAATTTGATGAGTATTATGCTCAGTAGTAGTGAGCATTAATTGATTTCTGTAGTGCTCAGTAAGGAACCATGAACTTTGAGTATTATTGTGTCAAGCGCTGGGTGCTGATAATTTGATGCACAGTCAAGTTGAGTTCTGCTGTACGGTTATTTGTCGCATGCACTAATCAGCCTGTATGTCTGGTCGGCGCATGCGCAATAACGGTATATGCATGAACATATTTTTACTTCTCCGGGAGGGGGATCATGATATAGCATGTATGTTTTGTGACTCGTTTCTAGTCCCGTTATCGTAATTTGCAGGCATAACAATGTGTGACCTGCTGCTCCCTGCTTCATAGCAGCAGGTACTGGTACGACGCTAGGCGTTAGGGTCCAGCAAGGGCGGACAGACCGCCGTAATCAGCGCCTACCAGGATAGAAGCAGATTCTTCTAAATCATTGTTCGTTGTAAACAAATGTGATCATGGAAGAGGTCAACTTACCTTATTTGGACGATCACTAAACGGCTGATCAGCAAACGTGATCGCTAATCCTAGTCTATTCAATTATGTTGATAGACTAGTTTTACTAGTTCGCGAGAAGAAGTGTCACGCGAGTGGGGGATTCACCCAAAGTTATAAACTGGCCAGTCGCGTTTTGTGTTGTTTCTTTTTTTGTTTTTCTTGTTGTTTTTGTTGTTTGCTTCTGTAGG